>LXGT01000436.1:0-22131 GCA_001640655.1 Endoconidiophora laricicola | reverse complement strand
ATTCTTCGTCAAGGCTCATGACGTCTCGCGGCCTAATGCTCAGACATGTCTGCGTCTCCTGCGATATCCCGGAATACCCGTGCCGCAGTCGCCCGCCGAGCGTGCCGTGGCAGCCTCGCGTCCCCGGGCTGGCGCCCATACTGACTGGGACCTGCTGACGCTGCTGTTCCAGCAAACACCGGGATACTCGGGCTTGGAAATTTGTCCGGGTCGTGAAGCGGTCACGGACTTTGGTATCGGCGATGCTTGGACGCGTGTCTGTATGCCTGCTGCCGTTACGGCGGTGTGTAATATCGGCGATCTATTGATGGCGTGGAGCGACGATCGCTTCAAAAGCACGTTTCATCGCGTCAAGGCGCCTAGCGACGACGGCGACTACTTTGGCGAGCGGTATAGTATTGCCTTTTTTAACCAGCCGTGTACGGATGCGGTGATCCAAGGCCCAATGGGAAAGTATCCGGCGGTCACAGGGGCAGAGTTCACGAAGAAGGCGATGGAGCGCAACTTCCGGGCGCTACAGGAAACATTGGCTAAGAACCGGGAGATGGCGGTGGAGATTGGGGGGTAAGAGACTAGTTGATATTGAAGACCAAGGAGACAGGACGAATAGACAAATGAATCAGGTCATGCAGATACTACTACAGTTGAAATCAAAGATGCTCGCTATTATTATATTACTAACTAGTGTAAATCTATATATGTGCCCAAAATGAAGAAGCAGACAAGAAGAGTAAGGGAGAAAAATCAAGAAATGAGCAACTATTCGTCGTTATCGTCGTCGTCGCTTTCGATCAGGAAGCCACCGGTTGTTTTCCGTCGGCGGGTAGTTGTAACAAGATCATCATCATCATCATCATCAGCATCATCATCAACACCATCATCGTAGTCATTACTCTCGACGCTACTATCATCATCGTCCTTGGTCTGGTTGATAGACTTGCCCATTTCCATGTCAGCCTTATCGGAAAGATCGTCAAACGTCGGCAGTTCGTTCACAACAGGTGCCACGTCCATGTCGACATCTTCATCTTCTACTTCTTCCTCTTCATCGTTACTGCCTTCGGAATCAGATCCCTTCTTCCGCTTACGCACCTCTAGTGACCGGTCGAGCATAATCTGATGGGCCGACTGACTGGCTGCCTGAAGCGCCCGCTGGCCTTTGAGGGCGACTTCTTCGTTCTTGCGTCGCTGCGCCTCTTCGCGCATCCAGAACTCGATGTCGTTAGCCGCGGCGTCCGAATCGTCGTCGCTATCATGTACGAACATCTCAGACATGATCTTCTGTGCCTTTTCGCGGTCCTTCTTGCGTCGCATCTTGACGATTTCCTCAGCCGAGAGATCTAGCTCACCGGATTTGCGCCGCAGCCGCTTCCTCGAATGCTTCTTCTTCTTCTTCTTTAGCGCATCAGCGGCTTTACGTACCGTAGGACCGCCGGCGGGAAACAGAGGCTCTCCATCATCGTCGCTATTGTCATCGTCGGTACTTTCTTCGAGGATAGCTCGACTGCGCACACCGGCTGGCTTGCGGCGAATCTGCTTGAGCGCTTCTTCGGCTTCTTCTGGTGACGCATCTTCCATGCGTGTGATGGCGAGGAATCCGGCGCATTTCTCTAGATGGTCAGTTGAGGTTTCTGGCGGCACAATCCATTCAGAATCTACTGTCTCTACGACTGTGATGTGCTGTCGTACTATGCCGAGCGTCTTGAGGAATAGCCGCACGTGACCATTTTTCATCACTGATAGCTTGGTCTCCTCGTCACCCTTCTTGATAACATGCTCGGGCTCTCGGCCATCGATCGGTCGCTCCTTGTCTTCCGCTTCAAATGACGCGATCCAAGCTTTGCGCACGCTAATAGCCTCGTCTAACATCTCGGCCAACCACTTTACCTCGGCATGCTTGTTATTAGAGTACAGAATACGCACCAGGAAGCGAATCTGCTCTTCGATGTCGTCGGTATGGCGGAACTCGAGCTCAGCGGCTACTCGCGGCATCTTGGTGGCCGACTTCTTCTTTTCGTGTTCACCGTGCTCCAGAAAATACGCCATTTGCGTGCTCTTGGAGAACAACATCTCGACAAATAGTTCTGGTCGCTCGGAAAGCTTAGCTATGCACTTGCGCAGAATGCGCTTGACGAGCTCCTGCCAATCGTTGTAGATAGGCAGTGAGCGGCTTATCGGCTTCGGTCCCTTTATCATATCATTAAACAAGTTGATGATATCCACACGGTATAGCATGACTAGCATGTCCTGTTTGAAGCCAAGGCGGAAGAAGTAGCGATGCGCCCGTTTGAGTTGCTCGTTGTTTAGGTCGGTATAAAAGGACGTGTATGTGATGTAGGTATCGACCACAGGCTGCACCGAGAAGCGCCTGAGGAACCGCTGAAAATCGAACTTGCGGTCGGCCGTCACACGACGTGCTGAGGCTTCATTCTCGTCATCAGAACCAGAAAGCGCAGCAGCCGCTGCCGCCGCCTGAACCTCCTCATCGGCGTCTTCTACGGCCGTTGATATCGGGTTTCCGTCATCATCCTCGATCACGACCTGCGCCTTCTTGGCTGCCGGCTCCTTCTTCTTGTTGCGCCGGATAGCCTTTTTCGCGCGCACCTGCATGTCTTGATTCTGCGATGAATAAGCAGAGAGAAGGTGCGTATAATTGTGAACGAGCTCGATCGCCGTATCGAGATACTCGAGGCCTTGGCCGTTGTACGTGCTGAGCACGGCATACAAGAGGTCCTGCATATCCGCCTCATAAAATAGGCGACTGAGGATGTTGTCAGCGATCTCAATGTCTGCGTCGTTCTTAGAATCATAAATCTCCTTGACCACTAGCAAGATCTGGTTGAAGCAGCCCATCACAGCTACAAGATCCTCCCACGTCTTTCCATCATACGAGATGCGCATCTGCCGGTGAAGCGAGATGAACATTTCCTGCGTCAGCATACTAGCCACAAGATTAAAGCTGCTCACAGCGTCAGCATCTGTTGCTGCAGTTTTTGTATCCTTGGACTTGTTAAAGTTATGTTTGCTCCGCTCACGCTCGGCTTGTAGAAACCAGGCGACGACATAGAAGAACTGGCGAGAATGATAGTACATGACATGGGGCGATTCGCGTTCCAGCGATCGCCGCGCATGCGAGAATAGCGGGTTGAAACCAGCGTCCAGAAAGTCAGAGACAAAGTCGCGTAGTTGCACAATCGACGTGTTATCTAGCTGTGGCTCGGCTCCCATGTCCTTGGTCTCCATGTGCTTGCGGCGGCCCAAGCGTGGCGGCCGATACTTCTTGCCAGCGTCGAGCTTTTGCTGTCGCGCTTCCGCACTAATCAGGGCGTCTTGGCCTGTTAGTGTCGACATCTTGCCGTCGGCACGCGTCATCCAGACCATCGTTCCAAAGCGCGAGTGGCGGGTCGGCATGCCACGCTGCATGTTGTTCTTCTCTTCAGCAAGTAGGGCTTCCATAGTCGAGCCGAGCTTGGCAGTGTTTTTCGTGACAGGCGAGAAAAGTAGGCCTGGGTCTACGCGCTTGATCAAGTGGTATATGATCTCAATCACTAGCATGTCCTCGTTACGAAAGTCTTCGCCCATGTTGGAGGCTACAGTTAGTAGGAAGGGGAACACGCGCTGCTCGTGGAACTGCCGGATGACGGCATTACGCTGCATACTGGTCTTATGATCGACTTTGGGGAAGTCCGATCCCGGCAGGATGCTTGCGATGTTGCGCAGCAGATACAATGACATCTTGATCACACCCTCATCCTTCATCGTCCGGTCACGCATGTCCTTGGCCATGGCTGTCAACTGGATCCGGACCACAGCCTGAAGCACGCCCATCCGAGGCTCCAGCAGCTCATCTTTATAGCTGACATAGGCGAGTTCCAGCGCTGGCCAGTGCGTGTAATGATTGAGCGTGGTAGTTTCCGGGTCGCGGTGAAGTGGCCATGTGAGTAGCACCATCAGCTCCATAGAGGCCAGAGCAAGTCTTTCTCTCAGGACGCTCTGCTTTCCGGTCATAGACCAGTTGCGCACAATGTGTGGCAAATCAACTCGCATTAAAGTCGTCAGGGAGATGCAGCGCTGGACATCTAGGCGATTGTACCGTTCGTCGTGTAGCCGAAGCCAGCGCTTCAAGTCGCGGAGACAGTCGATGGCTGAGTCGCCGGGTACATATCGAGAGGCATTATCGGGGTCAAATCCACCAAGCTGCGTCGAGCCGAGAGGTTAATAAGAGAGATAATCGTAGCTGAGGAAAAATTCAGAAGAGGTGCTTACAGCAGTGAGTAGGCTCTTTATATGGGCATCGATCCATGCGGGAACAACACCATTTTCCTCTTCAACTTCCATAGTGGAAGGGAGTGAAACGGAAGGCTAAACAAGGAAACAATTGGCCTGTTAGAAATGCAGAGTTATAAGGAAAGATTGTAGCCGATTTTTAGGGAAATTGAGAAAGTCCCTCAAAATATAAAACTCGTGATAGTCAATCAAAAAAAAAAGAGGGCAGGCACGCGTCGCGTCTAATAGCTCCTAGCTAGCGCGTCCAAGAAAAACCATTAAACCGGCTAATCACCGGTTATCAAATAGTAGTGGGAACAACCTTCCCCAGATTCCGCCGCCGCTATGATTTGCGGGTCCTTGTTGCTCGGCAAGCTTGTGATTAACTGGCCGAGCTTAGCCGACGCTCTTTATTGCTCCTCTACTTAGAATCATGAGCTGTTTTTTATAGTCAAAATATATAAGCAGGATGAATTCTTGAATCATAGTCTTAGAAACACATATTACTTTGTTAATTTTCATCTATTTTCATCCAAGTTTCTTTTTATCAAGACAGTTCACGATGAATGTCTCCAAGTCTGTTTCCGGGCTTCTTGCCCGCCGTGCATTTAGCACTTCAGGCCCAAAATTGAGTGACGTCAAGAAGATTGGTGTTCTGGGCGCCGGCCAGATGGTAAGTTTGAAGGCAATCAGAAAGAAGAAAAAGCAGAGTTTATTGTGATGGTCTGTTACTAACAGGGCAAATAGGGTCTGGGAATTGCCCTAGTTGCTGCAACCAAAGCCGGGCTTCCTGTCTCCATCATCGACACTAATCAGAAGGCTTTAGACAAGGCTCTAGCTTTTGCCGGTGGGTTCTCCAACCCTGATATCACACACATCACAAGATAGACGCTTTCGATCACATTGCTGACACTCTATTACAGACAAACTGCTATCCAAAGATGTTGCCAAAGGCCGTCTCTCCGAAGCAGATGCCGGAAAGGCCCGGTCTCTATTGACTCCGTACACTTCTGTAGACTCTCTTGCTGAGGTTGATTTCATCATTGAAGCCGTGCCCGAGGTTCCTGAACTCAAGTTTGCCATCTTCCGGAACCTCGCCCAAGTCGCTCCGACCCATGCAATTCTAGCTACTAACACATCATCCATCAGTATCACCAAGATCGCTGCTGCTACTACTACAGACCCTACAGATATATCAGTATCTTCACGCGTTGTGGCTACGCACTTCATGAACCCCGTGCCTATTCAGAAAGGCGTCGAGATCATCAGCGGCCTCCAGACATCTCAATCTACGCTGGATGCCGCTGTGGCGTTGGTCAAGAGCATGGGCAAGATACCGTCAGTTAGCGCCGATACGCCCGGGTTTTTGGCAAACCGCATCTTGATGCCATACATCAACGAGGCCATCATCTGCTTAGAGACTGGCATTGGTGACAAGGAGTCTATCGATGGCATTATGAAGAACGGTACCAATGTCCCCATGGGCCCGCTACAATTGGCAGATTTCATCGGTCTGGATACTTGCTTGGCCATCATGAAGGTTTTACATACAGAGACTGGAGATTCAAAGTACCGGCCGTCAGTCCTGCTCAGCAACATGGTCAACGCCGGTTGGCTGGGCAAGAAGGCAGGCAAAGGCTTTTATGAGTACTAAGGAAACATATTCAGTTGCAGTTCCAGGTTGTCTATAGCGATGTAAAGCATGTAAATGTACATACTATCTGTCCCCATTCATGATTATTATAGTGTCTGTTCTAGAAACAGGCCTTCGTCGGCAGAACTTGCCACAGATATGACTCTTTCCATCGGTTCTCCTTCCATATCTGAAACCATTCGTCGTTTCTCGTATTCTTTCTTTCCTTTTTTTTTTTTAAGAGAATGAGAGAGCTAGAAGAAGATCAGCTGACAAACAAGCAAAGCCGCCGGTTTTCCTTCTATCCATTACTCAGAAACCGCCTATCATGGTGGAATATATGGCAGAGGGAGACAATGGAAGCGTGACACGAAACGATAGAAGTGATTGAGGAGACAGAAAAGGGCGAAACAGGGTGACTAGATGGTCTGTAAAAGCCCGAAAACAGGGCGGTCCCAGATGTTCTAAACGGATAGCTACAGTTGCTACCTTTTGTTTTACTTTTCGACGACTTAGCCAAGCGGAGACTAGGCAGAAGAGAAGTTTCTTCTTACTTCTCTTTCTCTTCTATCTCTTGAAGCAGCCTCCCGCAGATACCTTCAACACCCACGCAGTATCATCTGTCTTGGCCAGCATGCACCCGTGTTTCTTCAGCCAGCAATCAAAAGAGAAGACGTGTTAAGTGTTGGTATCCGTCAGGTTAAAATACCTCTGTTTCTTTTCTTTTCTCTACTAGAGTGGCTTCACATGAACAACGTGATACTGTTGGAATTGAATTGAAAAGAACACAAGTCGATTTGTACGTGCCCGGTTTAGGGTGAAGATTTGCGGTTTCTTTTTCTTTTGACTACAACTCTCCGCCACTAAAACTCTAGAGATACAGACTGGCCAGCCCATTTCCAAGACAATCAAGTAACCAGAACTGGGACAGAAATACAAAGTGTCTTTTTTTTGGGAGAGGGGGGNGGGGGGGTTACTGTATAACTGCTGGTCAGTATTAGTCTAGGCTGACAAAAGCCGGCCTAAGCAAGACATTGACGAGTCTTAGAGACACGAAAAGAAAGAAAAAGAAGAGTAAATAAATCAAACTATGAGTCGATCAGGCGGGACAAAGAAAACAAAAAGTATAAAACACTCAAGCCTAAAGCATTCCATCAGAGGATACTATCTATGCTGTACGCTGGGTGTTCCTATCTCTCCAAACCGTTTTCTATTTTATCTTCAGTTGGCCATAATGGCACTCTCTACAACGTAGTAGCAACTTCGATGTGTGCTGGACGAGAGCCCATAATTGATGTCTAATGCTACGTACATGTCGATATCGTACGCTTCGTGGTCGCCTCCATTATGTAATCTATTCAGCAAGCAAGCAACTTAGTATCTCTTGACGAGAAGATGTCTAAGGATCTACAATTAGTTATATCGCAGTTACTCAAGCATTTCATCTAATACTGTCTAGGGGCGAGTTTGCCAGTCACGGATAGATCTCAAGGGTTTGGCAGAAACAAGAGGATTACCGGGACATGATTGTAAAGATGTTTCTTCTTTCCTTTATGCTCTATGTATTCCAGTCTCTTTAAGTTAGAGAAGATCTGGCGCAAGTCAGGAACAGGCGGATATTAAATCACGACCAGATCTTGAGAAGGAGGAACTCAGGAAAGAGAGTAACTTTCTTCTACTTGAGACGGACCCCGTGGAGACAAATGCAGAGAAAGGCAGATCCTACAATATCTGGACTGACATTACTAGTGTCACTAAGCCCGGCTTTTGTACACGATCTACATGCCACATGATCTCTATTAGTGCTGTCCAAACAGTGGTTGATCTCATGAATCCAGCCAAAGCCAAGCCCGAGCATGGATAGCACAGGCAATAAGGAGACGGTATTGTTCTGTCTGTTTCCTGGTCAATGTCATCTGATTAGGCGCCTATCAGACTTGCCACTGGGAATACACAGGCATCGTTTACATGTCACCACAGGCGTCTTTGTGACATCTGAGCCTCTAAAGAGAAAGAGAGAGAGAAACAGATATGTAGTATAGAATACATGATATTGGGGGAGAAGATTGGGGTGGGTCTCTGATCTTCCCGTGTTTTCAGCAGCTTAGGCTCTAACTTGTTTATTAAGCAGCTTTTTTTTTTCAATGTAATCGGTCTCGTCTTGGAAGACAATATAGATGTACGATGACACCATCATGTTGCAATTGTTCAGTTCCTCAACAGATGAGATTGTCCATCTAAACTAGACATCCAGGAAAAGAAATAGCTTGAAACAAAAGCAATGATCACAGATAGCTGTCGTCACTTGTCATTTTCTAGACATCGTCTCTCCTAGACGCCGTCTTTTCCGGTCAACCCAAGCTTTTCGAAAATCCCCAGCCAATCAACAACTGCCTGTCTAGGCAGTTTTTACTGTTGTGGTTCTCCATGCGGACTACAGACGGACTTTGTTACGGTGCGGTTAAGGAGTCCGCCGCTAGCCGATCCATGGATCCGATTTTTCCCCGTGGACAGAGAACACGAGGGTTCATTAAGATTATTGTTATCGGTATTATAAGGTAAAACAAGGGAAAAAAGTTGGAAGAAAAGTATACTTGTTCCCGGTTACAGGATGCAGGACTAGTTCTACAGGAATCTCTTAGTTTTAGTAGAACGAAGCAGGGCCGATGCTGAGGCTATACAAAAGGGTCTATGAGTTAGTATGAAACGGACGATCCGTTCCTTCTGGCGACTGCGTTTAGTAGCTCTTCTAAGGTCGAATCTAGCTGTCTTCTTTAGATAGTATTATCTAAAAGTTAGCATCACAAGTTGTGTCGACAAATCTCCGTAACACCGGCTTCAGTTGACCACTAAAAAGGAAATAATTGATATTTTCAGTAATTTAGAGAAGAAATAATATTGAATTATAACTTACAAATGAAAAACAACAACAAAAACGCCTCGCGGATGGCAGCGTTCGAGAAATCCTTCATTCTAAAATCATGGCAAGCCACAGACAAACACCGGGAGCACATGATATAGAGTTAAAATGGAAAATCAGAACCTGTGTTTGTCTGCCTACCATTTCTTCATGGTCTTGCTTTCTATTGTCTTAGGAAATCTTGTAGGAATAAAGCCTCGACAGAAGTCTTCGGAGAATCAAAACTATGAGATTGAAATAATGAAAACAAGCCTGGTGATTGGTCTTTTGAGGTTCTTTAGTGGGAAGAGGAAGTCTTAGTCCTGGAGAGGGAAACAGACTTGTGCTGTTTGTCTTCAACTCTCTGACTGATATACAATTTTTTCCAGATTCCTTCTTTTCTTCCGTTCTTTCTTTTTGTACTTTAATAATCTTCCTAATCTGTCTTCTCGCTGGATTGAAGGCCTATATCTACAAATTGTGGAATAAAAATAATAAAACAGTCGTCACACAGAGACTGTTCTGCTTGTAGTCGCCTGAAACAGGATAGAGAGACATTTGGTAGACAGGCTTAATTCGTGGTATTACTAAGAAGAGTAAAGTGTACAGTACATAACAGTATAGACATAGCCGGGTCTAATCTAACCACAGGATTGTATTAAGAATCAGAGTCAGTATTGCTAATAGAGCAAAAACAGCAGTGTTTTCTCTGTCCAGACGAGTTAGTATGTCACCTCCGTTCTGCCGTGTTGCCTAATATCACGTCTCTAGAGTGGTAGCGTAGTATCATAAATTTCGACCAACGTCGGCTTTCGTATCGATATCAAGAAGACTTATACAGACTAGGGTCCGCTAACCCTAGTATGCCCTCTTTTGTACTACAGCAGATCAAACAGCGGCATTTCTGTGGTCAATCACAGCCTACTAAGACTCAAAGAGAAACTCAAATCGTTTGCGTGGTATTGTTTATCTACCTACTACTCCGAAAGTGGCCGATTGCTGTGTACTTTCACTACTTACCAAGTAAGCCAATCGGGTGGTTGAGTCAATTAAAGGAGGAAAACCTACGAGCCTAACTGCGCCTGAACAAACAGGAACTTTCCTCATTTTGTTTCGACAGTATATTTTTATGTGTCTTGGAAGAGAAGACACGCTGTAGCCTAGCCGCAGTGTCTTACTGGGCCTGCCGTTGTTATCTTATAGTCTATGTGTGAAGAAAAAAAATCAAACGAAGTGAATATCAATAGAGGGTGACGGTGAGCTTCCTCCTCTGCCGACAAACTCAAAATATACAGCAAAGCAAAGTGCCAGACACAGTCGATATAGGCACAAGGCTAGCCACTAAGCTAAGATCTTACATGTTGGTAACTTTAGATGTATGTACATACACACTTCTTCTTTGTACTATGTATATATGTATATATGTACGTGACTCAATTCTGCGGTTATAGAAAACCGCCGGATACCGAGTATGTAATGTAAGGCCGTGGAGAGAACTACGATAGAAGAATAGCAACAAGGAGATAGTAAAGGAAATACATTGTCCGTTTCTTGTCGCACGCATTCTATGCTGTCAGATGCTGTGACATACAGGGCTTACAAAAGTACTGATTACTTGCTAGGATGTGATTTAGACAATGAACAGTAAGAGAAGTGATACTTACATGGGTGGTGCCAGTTAACTAGCAATGCCTCTGATACTAGTGGTTTCTTAAGATGTTATCAGTCTTCTGCTTTCATGGGTGGTTCGGAGTAAGAAATGGTTACCCTATTTGGCTCTGACTGTCGCCAAACAACTACATTCGTTGAACTTATTTGTTATGTTTTTGTCGCCTGGGCTGTATGTACATGCCAATGTCCCGATTTCTCTCAACTAACTGTCCCAAGTAGAGGCGCCGAAATAGATATATATGCATGTAAAAGTGAGAAAAAAAAAGTGAAATAAATATCAGTATAATCCAGCTTCTACTCATGTTCACGGAACCCCTCTCCATTCCTGATACGTCTATATGTATATGTCAGAAAGAATATACATGCATTTGGCGAGGCTTCTAGACGCTCAACTTACCAAGTAGTTTCAACTGAAGATCGAAATTTAGCAGTGCCGAGGCATAGCGATTCAAAAAGAATGTAAAACTACGCTTACAGATATTATCTTCTATATCAACTACTTCGTGAAGTTATACTCAACGGACCGAGGGTTCTAAAGAATGATGACCTCTCAACACTTGTTAGAGATACTAGTCGACTTATATGTCACTAGCCAGGTTGGGATGTTGGTAGTCTCGATTCACTACCACCAGAAGTAAATTATAGTTCGTAATATGATAAATTCGAGGATCCCTACTAGCAAGAACAAGTTTAGTTCCGCCTCGCTTCGGGCATTTTTTTCCCTCTCATTCTTTTTATATTCGGGAGTCAATAATTTGCAGGGCCTAGAAGAAGAATAGTAGGAGGATCATAATAAGTAGGTTGCATTTAGCAAAGTAACGTAGCTTGGCTTGATACTGTTGCTTCTGCTACTACTTATTGCCATTTTCAATTTTACTCATGGCCGGCTGGCCTCTAACATAGCTAAGACTGCAACTATGGTATTATTCTGACGCCTGGTGGCTATAGAAATATCTCTAAGTTTGGTTTTTTTTTACTATAACCAAGCGGTGTCTATAAACATTAATTGGACGCAGGAAACCAGCTAGGTTTTGTATTTTAGTCTTACGCCTAAGCCTAGAGCGTCTCAGTTTAGCTTGACAAGTTCAGTAAACCAGCTGCTAGTATACTTTTTTTTTCACAGAATTTCGTTTTGTTATTCTGCCCAGTTAACCTAGAAGGAAACAGAAGATAGAAGCTAAACTTGAACTAAAACTAACCGATCAGTTCTAGCATCTCGCAACTCGATAACATCGCTCAGTTATGTTTGGCTTCCGTAGAACTCAGACTGTCTAATGCGGAACTTTGAACCGCGCATAGGTAGCATGACAAAGAAAGGCATTATCATTCTTAGACGTCTTCTCTTGTAGAATCAATGAATATATATAACCTCCACACCCTTCTCCCTTCTTATCCAACTGAGGAAGATTAACGATTGCTTACTAGCATCGTCAGCTTACCCATTCACTTGCCGGGGCCAATCTAGCTTCGGCGTTCCGCTCTTTGCTTGCTTTAGTAGTAGTAGTTCGATCGATGGTTGGAATACATGGAAGAGAGATGATCTTATGAAAACTCTTTCAGACTAACTACTAACTTACTAGCGAAGGCAGCTAGTAGTCACGATAAATGAGCATCTGAGGTTAACCGAGCTTTGTATGTAGAAGCAACTGCTAGCTAGCCCCCAAAAGTTGTCTTAGGCTGATGAGGCAGTTAGTTACTGAAAATATTATCTAAGCTAAGTAAGCTAAAACCTATTTGATGAAGCAACACAGAAATCGAAATCAAGACCATAAATAAATATGGAAGCCGTTATTTTGTTACATTGTATAGATGCTTTTAGTCTATACATGTTCTGTTATGGGTTAGCTAGGGTTATCTAGGACGACAAAAGGACCTTATATCTCTCTCCACTTCCATCTACGATGCTAAGGTATCTTCATAGTTCCAGAAACTTAATGAATAAAAGAAAAAAATCTATGATGCTATCTTGCCGCGCTGAAGCATCCTACCATTTGATGGCAGTGACTCGGTATCTTGTAAAAGAATAGATATTACTAGTTATTGAGTCATCGCATAGCTTGAGAAAAGGCATCCTATTGCTTCTTTTATTCTATTTAAAGGTCTTTATCTAATTGTCCTCCGAATTCTAGGCAAGTACCTTAACACGAATCTATAAATCAGACCAAGGATTGGTTTCTCCGCCGAGCGGCCCACAGAAAGTTCGACGACAAGCGAATAACCCTAATATGGATATCAATCATGAGAGAAAATCTGTGTTTTTGGTGATATTGGGGTAAAGTTAAAGATATGCTTCTCCAGAAGGCCATTGATTTACAGGTATCTCAAGGCATGTATATATGTTGAGTTTGTAACATATACTATAGCTTTATCTCCTCTTAGACTACGCTTCTCGGTTCCTCGGGCGGGTATTGAATGACCGTTTTCTTACGGGCAGAAGAAAAAGAAACTAATGTACCTAGATTAATTAGAACCCGCTGTCGCTTTTGATGTTAGCTCTAGTTCCTTAGTGTCTTGAGGCATTCCAGCTTGACCAGAAACGGAAGTAATCTGTAAAAGCGACCCTGCAAGCCAAGGCTAGGATGATCGAGGAAAGTCAGGACAAAATGTATCTACATATGTACAATTCGAGCCTTGGTAGTAGCAAAAAGAACGAACCCCGCGACTAGGCAAACTGTAGTTACTATTATAATAGCGAGAGACAGGCCTAGAGCTAGTTAATGCTTGTTGACTAGAATCTTAGAGAAAGGAGGGGTAGAGAGAGAATTCCTTACTGCTCAAGACATTTCGAAAGAGATGCTTAGACGGCGATATGGTAGTAGGCTACAGAGGTTATTTCGCTTACAGAAAGCAGGACAAAAGACATAGTACTTGTAATTCGAATACTATTCTAGCCCATATACATATCCTAGCGTGCTTTAGTATTAACACGGCGACGAACTACCCACTAGCGAACCCGCTGATCGACAATATAATAGACAATTGGATGACGGACATCGAGTACGATTTGATCGAAACAGGATCTTCTTGATGCCCAAGCCGCAGTTTCCAATCAAAGACGATGCTACTTGTCTTAAATTGTCTGTGATTTGCGATCTAAGATTGGTCTCAGTGGACTTGACGTTATCTAGAAGTAAGCTCTATTGATACAAAAGGCAAGAGTCCCTCCCTGTATTCTGTTATTACCTGGATAGACAGATACGAATAGCGTTAAAGTAAGCTCTGCGGAGTTGGATGGGCCAGGCAACTGAAGTGTTCCCTGTTAAATGAGCGGGTAGAATCTGACAAGCAGCCAGTTTTTTTTTTTTTTGGAAGCTGGAGTTTTTGTTAGTACTAGTTTAAGTTGTACACTTTTCCCTTCCTATTTTTTGCCATGGCAAACATAGCCAAAAAAAAGACGGACTTTTCGGGGTCTTGTATTCGACCATTTTTTTACTCTCTTCTTTACATAACTATGAACAGGGAAAAAAGAGAAATAACAGAAAGGATCTGATCATGATTTTCCATCCGGAGCTTGAAGTAGTAACTCATAATGATTTCCGTCCGAAGACTGGATAACGCGGGGCAGGCATAATTAGTTTGTATAGGTATAGTTATTGTCCTGGGATTGCATAGTAATAAGATGGCATGAACATGTAAGTCTTAACTTGAATTGACTGTGACGTGATGTGCGTATGGAAGCCTACCAGGCTGGCGGTAACAGAAATAGAAAAGAATCCAATCATCAAACACAAAGGCATTAGCATCACATCACAGACGACACGCGGTCGAAGATCGGGGGCATTACTTTTTAGTCAAGATACCGAGGCAGAGGGACAATGAGAATACAATTATTATATAATAGTGGAAAGAAAGAAAAGGGAAAAAAAAATATATATATATAAATATAATATGGGCTTCCCACACCCCGGGCGGATATTCATATGGAGAGAGAATATAGAATAGNGGGGGGGGGGGGGGGGAATTTCCTGTTTTCAAGTAGTCGAATTTCGGCAGGAGGCGGAATCAATGGTTGTGTTTCAACAAACGTCGGCATTTCTATTCGCTGTATAATGCTTTACTGCCGAATCAACAGCTCTATTTATCGTAGATTATAAGAAGTTTGTTTTATATATATATTTTTTTATAATTAATTCCCATGAGAGATGATAAAGAAGGGAAAGAAAGGGTTTTGTCTAGCGAGAAGGGAACTGCAAGAAAATATTAAAATATAAACAACAACTACACTAGTTAATTATTATGTTTATTTTGGTGCTGTTAGAAGAAGAGCTTCCTCCCATTATATACATTTCGGTGATACTGAATGGCGTAGTTGGTTAGCTATCATTAAGCCAACAAATGATGTTGACTCTGAGAAAAAAGTCTAGAAAAAGAGAAGAAAAAGCTTGTTGTTATTGTTGCCGCTTCCAAGATTTCCTAGACAGAACCTTGGTCAGTTGACTTACACAACGGTTGTGAGGTGATGTAAGGTTTTTTTTTTCTGGGGGGGGGGGGGGGGGGGTAGGTTATTTTCTTGGCAAGTGACGTTGGTTTGTCTTTTGAGAATAGTTATTAAGTCTACTTACTTACAAGAATGATATACTAACTAAGAAAATAACAAGATTTGCTGCTTCTTCTAAGCCTGTTCTTTTCCTCTTAATTATACTTCTCGGCCAGGCGAAGACGTAGTGTTTATTCTTGTAAGTTGTATGATACATGTGATGGTTCAAAGCGTACAAATAAATACGTCAAGTGTACATGTACAATCACAGTGACAGTCTGGGTCACTTTCTGTCACATTGTCACCCAGAGTCACTTTTTGTTCCAAGTCTTAGAAGTGTCAAAGAGAAAGGAAAAGAACGAAAAGAAAACGACGAACATCGAATGGGTTCTAGCTAGCGATGGCTCTTATAGCTGCCTTTACTCGGATTTACGCAAGCAGGGTCTCGCGACACGCCCTTGGATATATATGGTGTTCCTTTGTATTTGTTGTTTGGCCGAGTATTTTCTTCTTGTTCTTTCAGTGGATGGCATATTGACAAGCTATCTTTTGTCTTCATACGCGGTTAGGTCATCAATCACCGAATTTGAATGGCAATTGGGCCAAACGAAGCATGTCCGGAGAGGAAGGCAAAATACTGGCAATAGAAGTAACAATAGCTATATACATCATGGATTATATCTAGCCTCCTCCCCCTCCCTTTATTTTACACTGTTTGTATCCCGTCACTTCCTCTCTCTTTCTCTATTCGAAGCCGGGTAACTACGTGCTCGCCAAATCTTTAGCTTCCCCTCCTTTGTTCTTCTGATAACCAGACTGTTGTTGATTATATGCAAGATCTTGTCATGGCATCCACAATGTGCTAAGATCTACGTTAATAGTGAGCGTGTGCGCATATACTACTAGTAGTATATATACGCTCGTACTAAAGTATAATCTATTCCTTGCCCGTCATCAGCCCCATGATGTACAGCATGACATGTTTATCTTCTATCGTTTCCTACACTCTCTTCTACTTTGGTACTGTCTTTGGCTAGTGACAGCTAGTCGTGTGCATATAATCTATATACCCTATATAACTCCCCCCCTAGGGACCGCCCCGACAGTCTAGATCTTTAGACTTGTTTTCTTTGTTCTTGGCGACTCATTCAACCCTTTGTCCATTCTATCCTCCTTTATGCATATAACCTTTACCTGCTTCTATTCTTCTTCCTTCCTGGCCTTTTCCCTGCTTGCCCTAGTGTTGCAATCTCTCTCCACTGGTCCTCTTCTTCTTCATCCGTTTGACTTTGCCTTATTGTTCCAAACGCAAAAGACATAATTAAATAAGAAAAAAAAATCTTAATTTTTTTTCTCTCATTGACATTTGTTGGTCGATACCGAGTATCACTTTCCCTACTTATATTTTACATTTTTATTCCTTCCCGTGCTTGTTTTTGTCCTCATCCATTTTGGGGCTCAACTTATGACACTTCGTTTTTTATTCTATTAAACGCTATAAACAGAGGTGACTATCATTCTGTTACTGGATCGGATTTTGTTTGTTCAGCTACTACCGTGCGTTTTCTGTTTTAGGTTAACTGACTTGTCTGTTAAGCATATCTTCGTTATATAGTCCTCGACTGCCCTTCTACTGCATCTTTCTACCCTTCTTCATCTCCTGCAACGGTCTATATATAGCCTTCCTTCTATCCTCCGCCTAAGCTTCTCTCCAAATGCTTGTCTCGCGCCAATCAGCAGCGTCCGACCAGAGCGCCTGGACCCTTAGCAAGCCAACTGACCACCGCCACAGCACTCTCTACAACCACTCCAACTACTTTTCTTACTCATACCCCTCATCCGCCTCATCGTCAACTTCTTCTTACGTCGGACTCTCGCCGTCACCCGAGCCTTCTAACGCTCAGCTTGCAACTGTCACGGCTCCCCGCATGGCCACGTCCACCGGACATTCTCACGACCACAGTCATAGCGAACGCCAGCAGCAGCAAGAGCAGCAACATGCGTTTGTTCTTTCTGCAGCTACGTCAGAACCTTCAGTGTCAGCTTCGGCTTCACCGCCGGCAGATCAAGAACGTGAACCGCAGCTGGTGTCGGCCCATCTTAGTGAGTCTGTGCCAGTAGCTGCTGTTTCTTTGGACGAACAGCGCCAGGGACCGCAATGGTTACGGCCTTATCCGTATCTGGCAGCTTCTGCAGAGCCAACTTCGGTCTTTCTCACTTCTTTTGATAGTGAAAATGCAAACTCTGGCAATATCTCTGCTGCAGCTACCTCTAGCTCTGCAGGTAATATGGAACTAGGCAGGACATATTCTCTAGTTTCTGTTAATACTACCAGTAATACTAGTAACCTTACAGCAGAGGCAGTAGACACAACTGTAGAGTGTCAGCCTCTGCCTAATAGCCAGCAAACAGAATCTACCAATTACTCTTTCAGGCGGCCACAGCTCAGCCATATGCAACATTACAACCAACCTGATATCAGAGAACCAAGAACTACTCCACAGCATCAAACTTCCTCTTCTACTTCTTCTTCTTCTTCTTCTTCTTCTTCTTCGCAGTACTTTCCAGTTGCTTTGTCAGTGCCAAGGCAATCGTTTGCTAGTGCCTCTGACATAAGCTCTTACCATTTAAGCCAACATACATATGAACATTCCCACCACCATTCTAATCAGGGATCTCAAGACCAGCAACAGTCGCAATCTACAGAGTATCCCGCTTCATCTTCTCTATACGACGCCAGCCGGCCGTACTATCACCAGAGTCAAAATCAAAACGTCCCTTCTAATTCCACTTCAAGTCACCCTCGTGCCGATATGAAGCAGGAACTCATCGATGATCCGCCGGTTTCACGTGTTAATACCGCAGCGCAGTTTCCTATGTTATCTGGGCCTGAACGGACGGCTCAGCGTCGCAAGATGAAGCGCTTCAGGTGTGTCTCTCTTTCCGATCTTATACGCAACTATATATAGATGTATATAATACTAACATATGATATAGGTTGACTCATCAGCAATCACGCTATCTGACTAGCGAATTTGCCAAGCAGCCTCACCCAGATGCTGCTCATCGTGAGCAACTCTCACGGCAGATCCCTGGCTTGAGTCCACGCCAGGTCCAAGTATGGTTCCAAAACCGGCAAGTTCCCCTCTCTCCCAAATATAGACACCATCACTACAATATAGCCTCAAACTAACTCTCAACCTCTCTTATTTTCGTTCCTGATAGCCGTGCCAAGATCAAGCGTATCAACGCTGAAGACCGAGACCGCATGGTCCGCATGCGTGCCGTTCCAGATGGCTTTGATAACGTCAGCGCCCTGCATAGTCAATACGGCGCTCCGGCCTCTGTATCTCACTCCCTACCACCTCCGCCGATTCCCTTATCAGCTCAAGCTCAGTCGCATCAAGCGACTGGCTCTGTCATAGCTAACCCTATAGAGTATTCCATGTCAGCCTATGGCGCGTCCATGTTGGATCCTCCTCATCAAACCCAGCACCATCAGAGCCAGCATCAGCATGCGCTTATGTCGCCGTTTGACCGTCCGCCGTATATACATAGCAGATCTGAAAGCGACTCGTATGATGCCAGTGTGTATTCCAGTACGTTCCCTCTATCAGTCTTTCTCCTTCTTAAAACCTAACCCAATCCGCAGCACCGACCTCTGCCACGCTTCCTCTCAGCTACTCTTCTATGCCATTGCCGCAGTCATCCTCACACACGACATATTCCGCCGCTGGTCCTTCCAGTGTCCGTTTACGTCCAAGTTCCACGCCCACATCTAGTCCGCTGCCTAACCCTTATGCGGTTTCTTTCCAGCAACAGCAACAGCACCGAGAGTCACCGTTCTCCCTCCATCGGCCCACGCCAACATCTGCGCTTCTTCTGCAATCACCAAACGGGCCTGCTCATGTCACAGATGCAGGCGTTGCTAATTATCCATCGGAGTCTTCGCCTATATCGTTGCAGCGGACTGCTATATCTCTAGCTGCAACTGATGGTAGCACTAACCAGCAACAGCAGCACCAGCGTCGGGACCATATGCACCAAAATCAGAACTCAATTTATTTAAGACGCCAGTCACCTCCTATCCCTATCAAACGAGACTTTGACCAGCTAAGTCATAGCAGCTCATATGTCCAATCAGACGAACAGATCTTGGATCAAGGCGAGAGTGGGAGCGGCAATCATCGAGGAAGCTACGGTCCATCCTTTTAAATATCTCCCATATTAGAATCTTGTTTCTTGTCATCTATGTTGTTACAAACGTTTGTTTTTTGTTGATCTTTTGGTTTTCAGCGTTTAGGTGGGATTAAGGGTTATTGTACGTTTCTTTCAGGACTACGTTAGGGTCTAAAGTTAAAGTTTTGGTCGGTGTTGTTTTCTTATCGGATCTAAAGTATCATCTTTCAACCAGTTCCTGTTTACTAAACATTATCTTGTAATTTTTTTTCCATCTTTATACTGTATTATTGCTATTTAGTTAAATATCACTGTATTCTTGGCATCGTTCTCCAAAATCTCACACTTCGACACGGGTTTTTTTGTTTTTAATTTACTAGGTTCAAGAGTACATAGATAGCTTATCCTTTCTAACCCATGCCCAATCTAAAATCATTCTTTTTCTGCATCGTTGTTTACACGACGAATTATTCACTTTTGAAAGCTCTCTATATGCAGATATAGTTTGTTGAATTATTTGCCCACATTTGGTGCTACGGTCGATCGATTACTAAACAGAGTTATCGAAGCGAGACAAGACAAGAAGACATGGGGGGAAAAGGATAAAAACGACAAGTTCCTGTTTTCTTCTCTTTCCTATGTCAGTCTTCGTCTCTCTCATCAATGTTTTCCTAGAGTAACATCAGATTCTTTGGAACGAAGCATGTTGTCAGAACTTGTCTGGTTGCGAGGCCTTCAAGGTCTTCCCCTCCCCCTATATTGTACAGATATATCACATCAGAGAATAACAACGCATTACAGATCAAATAGTGTAAGAAAAAGAATCAAGTCACAAAGCATGAAGACAGGCCTGGTTTCGTCGTGTGGTGGTATATATCGAAGTGTATAAGACGGTATTATACAGTTCTGTAAGATTTCATTTATCTAGCCGATCCCGTAATCTCGGCGACGGAACAGATAGAAAAGACAGAGAGAGTCAAGTAGAGAGAAACTATGTGCGAAGAAAAACAGTAAATAGGGTATCAATAAATATGTCCTCTCCCAAAAAGACCTAATCTTTGTCGTTTCTTGATACAGGTATCTTCTTTCCCTTTGTGTTTTCTTTCCTTTTATCTTGATATGCTTCATCCAACTCGCCGCCTAGATGATTCTATAGACTCTAGCTCTAGAGATGTCATATATAATTTCAGTAGAATGATCTTTGTGTCTATCATGATTTGTTTTGATTTTTTTCTTCTTCTCTTTACTCTCGGTCGTTCCATTTCAGAGCACCAGGGACACGAGTATCTTTGACAACAAACTTGCAGTTGTTGAAGGTAGTCCACAGAGACTTCCAGAAGTTGGTCTCTTCTCTGTAGTACAAGTCGCCAAGAACAGGTACCAGAGCCTCAGTGGCATCCTCGGCGTAATAAAAGGGAATACGAGAAAACAGGTGGTGGACAACGTGGGTGCCAATAATACCATGGAATACGTAGCGGTCAACCCAGCCAAAATCGCGGTCAACGGTGGCCAGTGCACCCTTAACAAAGGACCAGCTCTCAGCGTCGTAGTGGGGGACGTCAGGGTGGGTGTGGTGCAGGTAGGTAATAGCAACCAGCCAGTGGTGAACCCAGAAATAAGGTACAACATAAAGCAGAGTCATGTTGGTCCAGCCGACACGGAGACCCAGCTGGTAAACGCAGAAAATGGTGGTGGCAAGACCAACATCCGACATGAAGATGTAAAAAGCCTCTGAAGGGCGGAACACGGCGCTCCAGGGGTCGAAGTGGCTGCGGCGGTACCACGGTTTCTCCTTCTGTAGCGAGTCGGGTCCGGCGGTGGCGTTGGTGAAAAGGTACAAAGGGAAGCCGACTAGCTGGTGGACAATCAGGCGTACCAGGGTGACGATCGGCACATCCTCGAACAGATCGGGATCTACCAAAGCAGCATCGCGCTTTGCAGAGTGCGAGGCTTCCGTGGTGGGGACAAAGGCCATGTCCTTCTCCATGTGACCGGTGTAGCGGTGATGGCGCGAATGGGAGTACTTCCAGCTGAAGTACGGAACCATCAGCAGCGAGTGGGCAGCCCATCCGACAATGTTGTTAAAGCGGGGGTGCCGCGAGAAGGCACCATGGCCACACTCGTGGGCTAGAATCCAGATTCCGGTGCCAATAAGTCCGTTGATGTAGCCGTAGAGGCCCCAGGCGGTCCAGCGCAGGTACTGGTTCTCGATAGCGGGAATGTAGGTCTGCGCAGCCCACATGAGACCGAAGAACATGACCAAGTCCTTGATGAGGTACGACATCGAAATCCACACCTTGGGCTGGAAGCAGTGGGGTGGGATAATAGCACGTAGTTCGTCAATTGAGGGGAACTCCTGGATCTCCTTCTTAGAAGTGGCCTTCTTAGCCGCTGCCTGGTTGATGAGGGATGATCATTAGTATACTGCTAATAGCTGTAGTTTGGGTCAAGGCTCTGTTCTGATGGAAGAATGCTTACCGCGGTGGGCCGAACAGTGCTGGCAGTCATGATTGTGTTCTAGTCAACAAAGAGTTGTTGACAGTGATGAAGGAGGGAGGGGAGAGGGGGTGGAGGGGAATAAACAAGTGAATAAGAGAAAGGCTAAGAGAGGAAGATATTCAAGATTTCCTCTTCCTTCAAGTAACCGTAGCCTCGCTGGTCCTGCTGCTTTTGAAGCAACACAAAGACACGATGGCTAAAGGGGGAAGGTGCCAGAAGCAAGTGATGTTCAGATGAATATCTAGACGACAAACGGGGAGAGAAAAGAGAAGAAGAAGAAATGGAAGAAAGGAAATATAAAAGAAAAAGCCACAAAAAGACAGGCGACAAAGAGACGCTTGACTTCTAAGAGAAAAGAATTTCACAGGAAAAATAAAAGAAGAACGGGAAAAAAAGAAAAAGTGAAAAAAGGGGAGAAGAGTTCTAGCTTAAGAGAGAAAGAGAATGAGGCTGATCTGCTAAGAAAAGAAGATAGGAGAGAATAAGAATAATATATATATATATATA
>LXGT01000435.1:0-22173 GCA_001640655.1 Endoconidiophora laricicola | reverse complement strand
CCCCGGCTTGGCCCCAGAATCAACCCACAAACACTCAAAGACCACAATTTTGCTGAACCAGCTCGTCGTAACCATGGATCACGGACGGACTCAATCAGCTCTATTTCTTCAATAATCACGAATCTACTAGATATCTAGCCTTTAGTTGGCGTATATTCCGTCCCGTTCTCTCTTCGGAGCAGACTTGTGGAATCCGATCGTTGTCGCCGTGACAGACCAATAAACAAGACGCCGTCTATGACCGTCCGACATAAGGCCGCCATTCCCTGTCTGCCTGCTGTCAATTTTCATCTCATCGGCGCCGATTTTCCTCCAGTATCAAAATCTCCCGACTGTAGAAACACAGCATATCACTTTGAGCTTCTAACCCCGGGAAAGTTTCATGTCGTCCCCAACAATGCTCCAACAACCTGACCATTCACGGCCAAATGCAGCGAGGCTACACATAATGCGCGCCGCTTCACGCTACCTTTATCTTGTGGGAGAATATCTATGAGTAATGCAACCCGAGACTGGCCAAGTAGTAGTTCTGTAGAAGAAGACGAAAACGCGAACATGCTGTTGGTGGCAAACAATCTGATTCTGTCCGTCGTCAACGTAACAAGGCATGCACGTAATATGCATAGCTTATCATATACAATATGCCACCCTCCTTGTATACTCCTTGTATTGGCCGCACATACTTCTCCAGTCCTTTTCAGTTGCTGTCAAATCTGCATCTTGGTATTACTACATATAGTTGTGTCCGCATGCATGTTTCCTGCAGAGTTGCCGCTTTAGATTCGGAAGATAGCACAGACCAATTTCGGAATATCAACATCACAGCAGCAAAGCCTAACACGTCAACAATCAGTTATGAACGACTCATCGGATGGCATCGCATGGTTTCGGTTTCCAGAGCTTCAAAAGGGCTTTTAGACCTGAGGCCCAAGAAACGAAACATCAAGGTCAGTCATCCAGTGACTCACATACGATATTATAGGGCAAGTTAGCCTCGATGTCTATAACAAACTTACTACTAAACAGCCAACTGGACTAGCCTTTCTTTATACCTAAATTTTGACTAGTGAGCGCTTGCATTGTAGCATGCATTATACATTACCCGCAAGTTTTTTATTCGATTGTACTATGGGGACTCGATCCCCCCGCGTAGCAGTAGAAAATTTAGAACAAGATAAGTCCGATGCGGTGCGTATGGAGTTATCGAGTGAGTCTGCAGGGCCAAAGTCAAGTGCCTTTCCTCCCAGGAACTGGACTTCTTGCCTGGCTTAACATAGGACCAGTACATGTAAAGTAGCATATACTTAGTTTTTACAGGCAGAAGCCAATGCCAGTTTGGGCAATTTTGTCATAATTACATTTATAAAAAGATCGCTGTACTCAAAACTTACTGTCATGTTAGTCTAGGATGAAAGCTAATAAAGTCTTCACTTATTATTAGTAGTAGCCGCTAATAGTCACAGCTGGACAGCTGGTGTCAGCTGATATAGAAGGACCTACTATTTACATGCTACTTAATGCAGATCTTATAAACTGCGCAAAGGCAAAATATACTCTTTTTTCAGTGATAGGACAAAATGTAGACCTGTTATCAGCCATTGACCATCAGGCCCCAAGACCAGTCTCACTCTAATGCACAGTCTTAAATTCCTATTTTACCAGCTGTTTATATATGAGTATGCAACGCAACGTTTCTATTTATGAAGAAAGATTTCTATAGTAGTAGCTTAAGCCAGTGCATTCTTCTTAAAACTAAAGAACTGCAGTTATTAGCAGATATTCTATCCTCTTTTGATTTTGCTCCGAAGACTTGATGCTTTTTTAGGAGACACTGCAGTGAAGGACAAATGACACAGCCATGGCTTTTTTCTATAAAAGACCAATCAGCCTTATGGTATTACATAGGATGCTAGAGTAAGCCGGAAAAAAACGCCCTGCTAGTTTCTTTTAGGGAACACGTATAGTACTAACAGTTGGCTTCAGGTCATTTTAACCTACAGTTTGTCTCGTCATAGTTGAAATCTAATCGAGTAATGAGTAAAAAAGAACCCTATAGTTTGTTACAACTTTGCCTTGCCGCCTTACACCACCTTTTTGTCGTTGTAATGGCCTAAAAACAAATGTATACATATGTGATCTTGTATTCCCAATCAATGAATCAAAGCTGAAAGTTACCTTCTCTTATCCGGTTCCTTACGTTTCTAGCCCCAAAATTGAATCTAGACTCGTAATTTTACCCATGACAGGACCTTAGTAACAAGACTAGAGACATATTCTGAAGATGTCTCCGCTCAACAACACAATCCCCCTTACCTCAACAGGCTGGAGCTCAGCACATATCTTGCAACTTGTGTGTGTTAGTGCTGCTACCATTGTCATATAGAGCATTTGTTATGATATCGATATGATGCTTCACTTGGAGGAGGCAGGCCGTAGGCGGATACTTCTCTTAGCTTACTGCCCGAGAATCTTAGTGGAGACTTTGGTATCCTCTCTATACGTGGTTTGTTTACAGCAAATGTCGAATAAAGAGCAAGAATGAGGCAACTGTCACTGTCCGAGACCATGAACATGGTTTTGATTTGCATGTACGTAGCTTGCGTGTGAAAGTGAGCATTCTTGTAATAAATATAATCACATCCTGCCGGCCAAAAGTAACTCTCTAAACAGTTGGGCTTCTTGTTTTCATATACACTCGCTGCCCTGCACAGAAATATCCGCGACTCCTTCTAACTTCAAACTCACCGACTGGTGCCATCTGCAGGATCTACATTGTGTTGTAAGCCTGTATATTTTAGCTCTGACTCGAGTATACTTACTGGTACTACACACATATATTTGATGCAGTCATGTGTACATTACATGATACCGAAACCTTCCGGGTTCTTGGGTTCCCTCTGATGTAAGCTTACTGACATTAACATGGCTAGATATACCCACAACGCAAGGGCTACAGACTAAAATACACTGAATATTTGCTGAGTCCTATCTTGTTCCTGAAACACATGATATAATATCACGCAACCACGGATATACTACGCGGCGGCAAACCATAATATCTAAAATAAACGATCTTACCAGTGCCTAGATTTTCTTGATAATAAAGTTTACCACATATATTCTTGCCCAGTAGCCGTATTCTTACAACGAAACAGATTGCCGTCTCCAAGGTACATTGCTATATTTGTCAGAATAGTGAGCCCTCCTGTAGAATATTTCCTGGACTGTCATTATGTATTTCTGAGATTAATGAATGCCGAACTTGCCTATCCAGTAAGAATGTATAACTTTCTCAGTAACCCTTTGGCAGCATCCGGACCATGACAAAGACTTATGAAGCTATGAAACACTGACTTCGTCTATTTGCCTTTATTACATCGATGGATTAGAAGAATAAGCAAAGCGTAGTATTGGTTTACACATTAGCGTTCCTGGCAGTTGATAGGCTTCTATTTGCAGGCGGGTTCGTGGTTGTGTGGGTGTGCCTAAGTTGATGAATATTGCAGATTGAGATTCCCACACACATAAACACATGTTGTACCACACGCAGTCCCTTCAGTCTCTTCGCGGCTACATCCGGAACTGGCTTGGAAATCAGCGGATGGTTCTTTTGTTTATGCCGGAGGGAGGGCAGCTACTGGATGACTGGAAATACTTTAATCTAAATGTACCTTGTATCCATAGACCCTCTTTCTAACTCCCTCTTCGTAGTGAATATCTCGGCGTCTCCTTTGACATGTCTTGTGGGAGACGCATAGTTGCGGCTTGCGGAGACTTACGCTCACTATATGAACACGACCCGGTAACTTAGGGCACTTGACGTGGAAGAAACGAGCAGCCCTTTTGTACCACTGTAAGACATTTTGATAGGCTGGTTAATTAGCTAGTCCATCTTACTGTTTTCATTACAAGATAACTTACCTGCTTATTCTATTTTTTTTGTGAATTTCGCTCTTAACCCAAGGCATAAGAATAAGGAAGGGTGTGAGATGATAACTTTGCACGTCACAAGCTTAGCCAAAGTACTTTGATTTTCTAATGACAAAAAAGTAAACAAGAAGATAATTACATGCCAAGGAGAACAACTATAAAAAAAACCCTGCCGGCACTTTGCATATAAGGAGCTACACCGGCTGCCATGCTGTAATTTCAGAATGGATCGCACCCACTACCAATGCACATCGACATCCTTTTATACATACACGTATATAGTAGTTTCTTCCTACCATCTTACCTGCGTCTGCAGTGGTTGTCAAGAGCCTATCAGATACCCTAACTTTATGCAAGATATTGATATACATCACACCCTTCGTTGTTCCACCCCTAAGCGCTACCGTTTCTTCCATTGGATCTCACCAGCGCATCTGGGGCTAGTGCAGTAGCTTCCAATACTGTTTGTTGCCAGATAGTGACTTACTTGCCATGTCTTCAACGGGCTTGCCACAATCCCCAAAATTAGTTGCTGGTGCTCTTCGGAAATCTCAGACTATCGATGTCACTGAGCCTGCGATTCCTTACTCGCCACTCAACCTGAACCTTACCCGGAGTCATAGCATCAGCGTCATGGACCTCGAAAAGGAAGAATATGAAGATGATGCTGCAAATCCAGCATCATCTCCGGAAAAGGGAAAGGCCATGTCGTCTGTGGTAGTCCCATCTGCATCTGGAGACGTTCCTATCCTCTCCCAGGAAGCGGAAGCTGCTCGTCTTGCTGCGTTGTGTCGGAATGCGTTGGTTTTGATCGATACCTATGTAAAGGATTTCGATCACACCCGCGAATATACGGCTCAAGATATCCTCAACTTGCCAATGAAGAAAGTTCGCATACCGGATGAGCTACATGGCTTGCCGCGCCGCAAGTCTCACCGAGTCCTTGCCCAACAAATCTCCGTCTACATGGACCCAAGCTACACTTACTCTTTGGCAACACTGATAAGGTACGAGATCGATCGCGTGCGAATTCGCTCCTGGGTCACACTTCAGCGCAACTATGACCGACTCATTGCGGCGCAGTCCATGGAGACGTACAATGACGACAATGACCGAAACTTGTTTGCTGAACTACCAGCTCGCATCTTCAAACAGGGACCCTGGTCCCCGGCGTTACTACCTGTGTCACTCGAAGGTATCCCGGCGTTCGTACCACATCCAAGACTGACGTATCAGAAGGGCCTAATTACCGTGCTGAACCAGATCGCCGAGTATACAACAATGCCGATTATGAACCATCCAAGTCGCATCACATTCGACGGATCCAGACTTGATCTGTGTCGAGTGGTAGTCGGCCCTACACACATCGAACGTGTTATGATGACAATTGCTGCCAATTCAAACATCCAACATGTCCTATTAGGCAATAGTGTGATTGGAAATGTTGGTGCTATTTCGATTGCCAAGTTTCTTAGCGCAACTCCAGGCCAGGTTGAGACATGGTACCTACCTGGCAACCATTTGACGTTAGACAGCCTGCGGATACTTGCTCCAGCCCTTCAAACTTCAGCTTCGATGACTGCTTTATGGCTCAAGAGAAATCCGCTGGGCCCAGACGCAGCTCTTGATCTTGCACGACTAGTAATTAACGCCCTACGGCTGCGTACTCTGGACCTTGATCAAACCGAGCTTGGTGATCGCGGGGTGGCTCATCTCTTCGAACTGTTGTCCGATCATGTAGAGAGAACTGGAAAAGCACTACCCTTGCGCAACGTGTTCCTAAGTGGGAACGGGATATCTCTTGCTGGATGTAAGCAGATAGCGCGCTTTCTGAGTGTGACCCCGAGTGCCGAGCTTAGTTGCGGTATGACATCAATTTACCTGTCATGCAATCCGCTTGGCGATGACGGTATCAAGGCTCTTGCGAAGGGCATAGCTCATGCACCGCAGTTAAGCAGACTCTTAGTGCAATCCACTGGCATGTCATCAACTGGCGCCATTGCCCTGTTTGACGTGCTTCGCAACCATCCAAGTCTCAAGGCTCTTGACGTAGGCCAATCATTTGCGGCCCAGGACCATGCGCAGGCCTTCAATTACATTGACGACCGCGCTGTACCGTCCTTGAACTCAATGCTCGTAGCCACGAAGGCCCAGTACGTGGTTCTGGGATGTTGCGCAATTTCGACGATTGGCCTTAACCTCGTATACGAGAAAGTCAGCAAGAGTGGACTCCTATTCTTTCGGGCACATTCGATCATCTCCGAGGAAGAACAGGCAAAACGAAGTATTGTGCCGTCACAGCAAGACTATATCGAAGATATCGGCGTGACGGGAACTGCGCGCCCACGTAAGCAGTCAGAGATGGAAAGGGTTGCAGTTCGACGGATGGCAGCAAATGTGCATGCTGTATACGGAAACAACGTCAGCTATATGGATTTCAAAGAGCACCACAAGAAGTGGCTCGTTAGTGATAAGGAAGACGTGTCGAAGGTTGACTCAAGAATTCGCCGAGCTTGAGGAGGGTAATTGCGAAGAGGACGATGTACGGTGTTATATAAGGACATAGAGAGCAGACTTTGGACATGCTTCGGGCTGGATCCTACCGTGGCCATATATGACTAAAGTGTGTTACATACATAGGAATACTGCACAATATAGAACAGAATAGCTTACGTCGTGATCTAGTTGTATTAGACGCAATTTGAAAATCTACTTAACTTACCAAGACCTTACGTCTCTAACATTGTATACCTGGCTGAGTTGTCAGTTACTATAAGGGCCACTCAATCTTCTAATATACAAAGCACGAAGACTCAAGCTCTAGGCTTATGAATGTAGCCAAGTAGATGATAGTACGGGCAGGACTGACACTAGTGAAAGGATTGTCAAATTACCATTTTTGCTCTGCTGACCATGTCACACTGAACTAGGCGATGCCTCCTCGATAACATATTTCGATTGTGCTTGGTTTTCCCTGATCTTAGGCTGCCACAATAGATGTTCTCTATGATTTGGGCTACATCTCATGTTAGTGCTAGCAAAAACTGTGTCTGAAAAAAAAAAATAAACCCCACATTTGACCGTAAATATAGTACAAAAGCTCTTCCTCAAAATCCATTTATGTGCCAAGATATATACTATCATTCAGAAATCACCATCGCCGTGCTTATATTTTCCCTAAGTCAAACACTCTACATATAATTTGCCCTACTCATGTCAATGTCTCCCTAAATCACAGCCTCACTCAACCGCTATGCTGCCTACTCCAGATACATCGCACGTCCCAGTAGAGCGTGTCTATGAACCCGCCGAGGATTCATTTTTACTACTAGACACTCTCTCTGCGCCCTCCGAAGTTTCCTGGCTAAATGGAAACTTCCCCAGCGATGCTCCAACGCCGCTCGTGCTGGAGCTCGGCTCCGGCTCCGGCGTAGTTCTCGCATTCGTAACTGCCCATGCCCGACTCATCTTCGGCCACACCAACATCCTCACAGCATCTACCGATATCAACCCGCACGCCTGTCAAGCAACCGCCGATACTGTGCGCAAGGCATGCAAGGCACACGCAGACACGGCAGCAGCAGCATCGTACATGTGTGCCACGAATGCCGACCTCTTCGGCCCGTGGCGTTCACAGCAGGTCGATGTGTTGATCTTTAATCCGCCATATGTACCGACGCCGGAATTGCCCTTGAAACCCGTCGTGGCGGACGAGAAGGGCTCGCATGCACAGTTTGAAGAAGACGAATATCTTTTAGCCCTGGCTTATGCTGGTGGAAAAGACGGTATGGAGACTACAGATAAGGTGCTGAAATCCTTGCCAGAGGTTCTCTCACAACGCGGTGTTGCGTATATCTTGCTATGTAGACAGAACCATCCTGACCAAGTCAAAATTCGTATACGCGCCTTGGGGCCGGAATGGAGAGCAGACACAGTTGGGACGAGTGGCAAAACTGCTGGATGGGAAAAGCTTCAAATCTTGAGGATCTGGAGATCATAGATCGATGATTTGAAAGAAAGTAACAAATAACTCATCCCTTCGTGCACAAGATGTAGGCATCACCAAGTCTAACTACACACGTTCATATGTCAAATTACGGAAATTCAATTCGTCTGCATGACAGATAGAGACTACATTTATATTAGTCTTCAGTCTCTTCGGTTTGACTTTTTTTTTTGTTTCAAAGCCCCAACGCCTGAAGAGATCCTATCGAAGCCCGCAAATAAAAGACGAAACGAGCGTTACAAGTATAGCAAAAAAGAAGGCAGGAAGATAGTAACGAATAACTAGGAGCATGAGAGGTGAGACTGTCTCGATAAACGAAGAAAGAAAAGGGGAATATGGCAAAAAAGTATGCAGGAAGAAATGACTCGTGAATGGTAAAAAAGAACATCAGATATGAAATTCCTCCGTCACTGCAAGCACCCGCCGTCCCCTATGAACAAGCAAAGATAGAATCGCAATAATCCTCCTTGTACGTATGTCTCTCCTCTTGCAGTCCGTGACGCTAAAAAACAAAAAGAGGTCATATGCAGCCGTTTACTAATGCGAGCAAAGCCGTGCTGTGCTGTCTTGCAAATTTCGGACCTAGCAGCAGAAAAGCTAGTAGCGTATCATAAAACACCTGGCCTAAAATGTATGCCTAAGATAAGAACACATTGGAAGACCAAGTAACACACCGATTGTGTGCATTAACTCCCCTCTCCCCTCATATCCATCCATTGGCTGGTTGAACGCGCTAGTCGAACTTCTTCACTTTAATTCCGGCCACGGCCCATACCTCTACCACGGCCGCGCCCTCTGCCTCCGCCACGACCACCACGAACGGGGGCACCACGAGATCCCCGATCCGCCTCTTTCCGCGCCTTATTCTTGGGCTTCGGTGCGTCATCAATCAACAGCGTATCGAGGGGTAGCGAATCGGGAAGCAGGAAGTAGCGGATGGTGGAGCCGCGGATGTTCATAGAGTCTAGGGAGATGGGATCCTGGCCAGTCACAGTCATGCGGACGTTGCGCATGGCCGTATTCATCTGCGGCGAAACGGAAGTGATGGTGCCGTGCACAATGGTACCTATATCGAGAACCTTTGAGTTAGTCAAGGATTACTTTTCTTCCATGTCAGGAACATAAAAAATCTAGCTGTTTTATTCGAAGCCCGAATGCTACGACAGGTTTGGATTCGGACGTCCAAAGCGCCAAAGATAACATACCGTTTTTGAGCTCAACTGTAACAGTCTCGTTCTGGCACTTCATCAAAAATCTAAGCTTTAGTTAGCTAATATAACCCCTCCAAACGTGACATCTAGCCCCTCTCCTCATATATAGATTGAAATGCAAGACAGGGCGCAAGTTGTCCAACCTACCTAACTAGCTTCATCGTGTTAGTCTGAGTTTAGCGTCCTGGAGACCTTGTGGATAAGATTTATGAGAAAAGATGTATGTGTCGTCGTCAGGCGCGGCCTCTAAGTAATGCTTATCGTCGTAATTCCACACAGAGGAATGGAAACGCAAAAAGAGTGAATATTGAAGTAGGACAATCAAGGTCGATTCGAAGTCAGACAGGCGGTGAGCACGGGGAGATCAATTGGTCGTTCTGCTGTAAGAAAAAATACAGTTGGAAGTCGTCCGTCACACTAGGCATCGAGCTCTCTCAGAAGAGGCCCCAAGGCTGAAGAAATTTGAGGTTCCGCCTTCTCGCAGCTCGACGCCTTGCCGACCCACATTTAATACAGTCACGTGTGTAATAAGCAATGCTACTAGCCCCATAAAGCTTTCCGGAATAAGACCTTTGCGTATAAGCTTGGCTTATACACAGCGACTTTCTTAGTAGTTACTTTCAAAATATGTCAGTTGATGAAGCCAAGTTGAATATGTGATAACTGAATTGATAGCCAGTACGGCCTTCGAAACACTAAAAAATAGGTATACTACGACATGCCACGTCTTAAACATCACTAGCACGCCCGCATTAGTAGTCTAGGCCTGACAGAGCAGTCGACGGTAGAGTAAACAGATCTTGTACGGGTCCCCAGCTGGGCAGCTCTTCTCCGGTCGCCGAAATCTTGACCTCGGCCTTGGCGACTTTGATGACCAATCCAGGCACTCTAGACGGCTCAACAGGGTCTGTGCCATCTTTAGCCACACGGATGTGTAGATTATTTTGCAGGAATGGCATAACGCTGCTTTCTTCGAGATCCAGGATCCAACCTGTCGATATCATCTTCATCAGGGCCGATGTCAACGGAATTGTACCAACAATCTGGTTCTTTGGGTTTCCCATTCCCAGCATGGCAAATACACTGACAGTTCCAACCAGATTCTGGGCTGATCCCCATGATGTTGAGCTATTGGGTGGAGGGCCTAGGAAAAAATGAATTGCAAAAGTAGACTCTAAAGCGCGGTTTGGCACGTTGACATTAACAAGCCACTCGGCATACTTGTCGTCTTTGATTATAGCATCAACGGGCGGGTCTGGGATAAGCGAATGTCTCGAGAAATCGGGAGCAGCAAGAAGGGTCTTGCCTTCCTGGATACGGAACTTGGCCCGGCGACGGTAAGCATCAGCACGACTCTCTCCGCGTTTGACTGAAGCCTTAAGGACACCACCAACACCAGCGCGACCATACTTGGCCACAATAGTGGAAACTAATGTCTTTCGGGACATGGCGGCACTGCTACCATTAAGCGGGAATCTAGCCGTTTCCTCGTATACATAGCCGAATGTCCGGGTGTCTCTTGCCATGTTGGACGTCCAAAAGTTGCCATCTTCGTCGGCATAGAATGGCGTTAAGGATGTGTTAGCATTAACTATCTCGCCGATCTCAGTTGTGTAGCTATTCTCTCCCGCTGCATATTCTGAGATCCACTCATCAGGATACATGGTTTGCCAGATAGCCGTTAAGCGATCGACATTGGTATGGTGTAGGAAGAATACTGGATCAAAAGCTGAGAACGGAATATAGTACAGGTGACCTCTACCACCTGATGCCACATGAATAACGTCATGGATAGCCTCGATAGACTCATGCGGTCGGCCCTCGGTGGTATTAAACACCTTGCTGCTGAAAGCTTGATATCCCTCGTTTCGGGAGAGAAGGGTAAAGATGCGTTGCTGGAGAGAGTTTGTTTGAGCGTCAAGCTCCTTGGAGGCAAGCGCGTTCTGAGAGGACGAATCAGCTGTATTAGAGGTCGGATAACGTTGAGTGGTCTTCCAGGCTTGGAACTATACAATAGTTAGCTTAAAGTGGCAAGACTCGAAGTATATCAATAGATGGGAGGCCACTTACACCCACGTAGTGAAAGGCACTAGTATCCAATGGGTTGAAGCGATAGCTATACAGAGGATTGGCTATGTATTGTTTACCGGCTGGCCCATTAACTTTGATACCAGAGGTGGTGAACTCTGGCAAAAATATACTTTCATCATCCGGAGGGTCCAATGCCCAATCCCAGTATGGCATACGCCAAGTCTTGGCAGCTTGGGTATACAGGGCTCGTTCGGTGCTGTTAGGAAACCAGGAGGCGATTTCCTGTACATTATCGTACAGTGTTTTCTATGCCAAGTCAGATATAAGTAAGTAGGGGTTGAAGGTAGACGAAGATGAGAACTCACCTCCAGTAGGGCAAGATAAGGGCGGTGCCAGGTAGGAAATAAAACTGAAGAGTGAGTACAGTAGCCCGTGTTCTTGGTCTGGGCGCTCTTTGGCTCAACACCATTCCAGGACTGAAACGGGATGCCGTGAATGCCTTGAGTACAGAACTGTCAGTATAACCAAACAGGCTAGTAGGCATGTGGGAACATACCGGCAATTTGATAGAAAGACAAGGTGTCGTCCTGGTCGGTGTATTGCAGCATGCTCAGAGCTAGCAAGTATAGGTTCCAGCCGTATGGGTCATCACGCAGCTGACGGATCTCGAGACGAGTTGGCGGCTCAGCATTACCCTCCGTCTCGATGCCCTTCACGATGATCCGACTATTGGAGGTATCGTCTCGCTTTGCAAATATGCGCTGATGGGCATCAAAGCCGTAGTTGTACGGACCAACTTTGTGTGGGCTTGTGTTTGCTGGCTGAGCTGTCGCCAGCGTCACTGCCAAAGCAAGAACGGTGCTTATGATAGATAGCCGAGCCATAGTAGGTGATAAACAATAGAAGGGGAGATAACAATGATAGTCAATATTAGGCTTCTAGATTGGAAGCTGTCAGCAGAATTGGAGACTAGAGCGTCTCGGGCAGTATAGGCAGCGAAGACCTTGGCAAGTCTTCAGGCACAAAAGAAATATTTAAATGAATGTGAATCTTGCTAGAAAAGAGAGAAGACTAAATAAAAGAATGAAAGAGTTAAGAACTATAGCAAAATGTTGTTTTGAGAACAGTGGGAAAAGAGAAGCATGCACAAACAGAAAGGGCAGTCGCTATGCGAAGTCCGAGGAGGGAAACTACGGCAGCCAGAACGGATAGCTATCGTGATCATGCGAGCTGCCACGACAGCCGGATAAGAAAAAGAAATAACAATAATAAAGAAAACGAAAGGCAGCCGATCCAAGGACCAAATCCTTAGCTTTTCCAACAAGAACAAAACTGCAGAAATGACTAGTAATTATATGACACACTGGCTGATGGGTGTATTTGGTAATAGATTACTACGCGCGTGGCGGTAATGTATAGCCAATGTCTCGAATATAACGAGATTTAACATAGACACTATGAAGGCCGCGTCGTTTATAGAGCGTTATTTCAATGAGAAAGTACTGGGCATTCTTTCAGAGCTGTAAAGAGTCATGGCCGAGACCTAGGAGCAAATCTGGGACACCCTCATCAAATTGCTTATATATCGACTGAAGTCTAGACCGAAGCTCTTCTACAACAAATTATTATATATCGCAAGATATAGGGACTGGCTACGTCAATACATTGTGTTTTATGTCCTAAATGGCCTCGCGCACAGAAATAGCTACTCTAGAGCAAGAAGTTCCAGTTAGCACTAAGAGTGTTCAGTGTCGATATCCGGTCTGCAGCTGTGGTATAGCGAGCATTGTATTGCTCTGTGTAACAAGGATAGCCTTGAGGAACACTCGTCCATGTGCAATGTAAACACAGAGCACACACATTTATATACTTACAAAGTTGCCCGTATACGGCAGAGGACGGGCTATGTATAACAACATAAGAATGTGGCATGTTCTTCATGGAAGTGACTGTCTCCGGTAGGTCATGTTACCAGATTCATTGAGGCTTACAGAACATTCCAGAGTTTTGAAAATATACCCGGTCCATCATATGTGCAATATAAGAGTTTAAAAAGACCCTCTTACCAACATCGTAAAGGACGCCGATCAAGACTCTAAGTGGCGTCAACAGACAACAAATAATTCACGTTAAGACACCCGAGATACCATTTCCTCGCTGAGACAGCCTTCAAGCAGATAAATTGTCTTATTTTGTTTCAACGTCTACTGACTTAGTTCACCGGGGCCGTCAAAAACATAGAATCCAAGGCACATACTGAGATATATACACAAAGCCACAAGGACAGGTGTGCCAGTGCAACTTGCGTACTTTTGTGCACACAAGACACAAAAGGGTGCCATAAAGCATCGTCAGAGAATGGACAGCGAAGAAATATCTCCGGCCGCCACGACATCTTTTCTGTCCTAGCTTTGTGCATTCTATCCAGGCCACAAAGAATAGATTCGATCTCAGGCGGCCTATACGAGTTATGTAATGCATCTGATCGCGAAGACTGCCCTACTTCAGGAAGCCGTAGTTATAGTGTCTTGTACAAGCGGCAATTAACTAGAAAATTTGGTATTCAGGTGGCCAGTAGCCAGGCGGCAGGAGCCTCGATTTTTCAGGTATACCAACCAAGCGAGAAGTGAACATGTTTTACATTTTTAGGCTATATCTGTAGGGTCATAATCTGGAGGCTAAAACTGCCTCTTTATGAGCTGTTCACGATTGAGGCTCGCTGTGAAGGACTAGTGTAACAGTTGTGCATGGCGCAAATGTGAGAGTCAGTCTGAAAAACATGCACAGACTAGTGATAAGTGCCAAGCCCTTAGTTCATTTCCAGTTCTATATAGGTCACACTAATGATGGTGGTTCTAGTAGTAGTGATGATAGTAAGAGAAAATGCAAGAATATATATAATAATGTATGTATATACAATTCATACATTATTCCCAGATATATATCAGTTCAATACATATGAATAATGTGTGGACAGACAGCATGAATAGATGATATAAAAAAAAACAGGAGCAAGACAAAACAGAACTTTGGTTGTCCGCAGAAACAAAATTTCCCTAACAAAACAAATCACAACTCCCAATGCCATTTTTATGCAACAACTCACTCTATCTACTTCGCCGATCCAAGATTCTCGCCATCCCATTTTAGTGGCCGTCTCTTGCCTTTGCGCACCACATCATCTGAACTAGCATGGTACTTGAGCTTGACACCCATGGCTGCCAACTCAACATCTAGATAGCGCAAAACACCAGGAATGGCCACCATGGCCGTGTTGTCACCTCCAATATACTGCACGCCCTGGCCGTCTTCCCATGTCTCTCCGCGATGCCAGTCGTCAGCAGTAGCCTCGTCTGCACGGACCGCACACTTGCGGCAGCGCACCGTCGACACTTTGCGTTGCTTGCTTAGGAAGCGCGGCACGGTTGGTTGTACAGAGAGAAAGGAGCCACACGTACGGCACATCCACGCCTCGGCATAGTCAGAGCAGTTGAGAAGACGGTCCTTGAGCAGGAACGCCGTGCCATGTGCAAGGAGCGAATCACGCTCCATTTCTCCCACACGGATACCACCGGCGCGCTTACGGCCTTGCACGGGCTGGCCTGTAGTCTGGACAATCGGACCTGTCGAACGCACTTGGTACTTGTCGTTGACCATGTGACGCAGACGCTGATAGTAGACAACACCGATGTAGATATCAACGTGCAGCTCCTCACCAGTGATACCCGAGTACATAGGTTCGTTGCCGTGATAGTTGAAGCCGGCCTTCACCAGCTGCTCACCAAAGTAGTCGCCTGAGGTGTGCGTCTCATCGTACTGGAACGGCGTAGAGTCCTGAGCGAGGCCGTGCAAAGCACCAGCCTTGCCAGCCAGCGACTCGACAAACATACCAATGGTCATACGGGAAGGGAAAGCATGAGGATTGATGATGGTATCAGGTTGCATGCCAGACTCCGTAAAAGGCATGTCGACCGAAGGCCAACGCTGGGAAGCAACACCCTTCTGTCCGTGTCGCGACGAGAACTTGTCACCAATCACAGGCGCACGAGGTATTCTGAGTTTGATGGAGATCTGCTGCAAAGGCTCAGTGCCCGAGTCAGCACCGATTAAGCGCACCTGGTCAATGAAGGCAGTCTCTGACTCCTTGTACATCTCAAAATGCACTTGTCCATCGTGGTTAACGTAATTGCCGTTATAGTCAACTTCGATTGTGTGCCATGCGCATAAGATATCACCCTCGCGGACCATGCGGCCGACATGAGGCAGGCCATCCTCGTCAAGGAAGTCGAGATGTTTATCCTTGACGTAGGCACCCTTAGGGAAACCAAACATCTTCGTTACAGAGCGCGCTGTCCGTGATCTGGAGTCGGACTTCAAACTGCATACATGTGTTTTATAGATAGTGCCATGACCAAAGCCACGCTCATGTGATGACTTGTTTAGAATCATAGCGTCGTCCATGTCGTACCCAGTGTAGGAAATGACAGCAACAACGGAGTTCATGCCGTTAGGGAAGTTGTCTAGACCGTAGGCGTTGTGAAGAGGAGAACGAACGATGGGAGTTTGACCGGTCTGGATACGGTACATCTTGTGGTCCGTTCTGTACGCAATTGCAGTACTAGGAGTACCCATGGTTTGCTTGGCCATCTGACATTGGTACATATTACGAGGAGACTGGTTGTGGTCTGAGAAGGGGGTCATGTTGGCCAAAATAGACAGCATGTTAGTAGGCAAAAATTCAACATGGGTCTGGCCAGACTTGATCTCCTGGTCAACGCAAGCAATTGACATGTAGGGTTGTTCAAGAGGGCCAACCCAGTCCTCCTTGTCCAGAGGAAGGTAACGCACAGGACGAATCATGCGCGAAGCAGTCGATGTCATGTAGACACCTGGGAAGGAACCACCGTTAGACGGAGGAACGTAGCCGACTTCGAGAAGGACAGGAACGTTATGCGAACCCTCGACCTTCCAGTGACGAATAGAGTCGGCAATGCGCTTGGCAGCAGCCAAAGACGCCCAACCCAGCATTTTGCCGTCTAGCATGATGGGGCAGTTGTCGTCGCCAGCAGCGGCACTAGTCTCGCAGGCACCCAGCTGGTAGACCAGGGCAGGAACGGAAGAGGCATCAACACTTTCGGTCATGATCTTGCACTTATGCGCCATGTGACTCAGAAGACCACAAGGAGATCCATCAGGAGTGTGGACGGGGCACAGAAAACCCCACGACTCAGGCAGCAGCTTACGCACAGCGGTAGTTTTCAGTTGGGCGAAGAAAGAGCCTCTGTGAACCATGCGGAAATGGGAGATGAAACGCATAAAGTTCAGCTTCTCGGCAACAACGGTAAAACCGTTAGCCTGTTGCAAATCAAGACCGGTAGGCGATGACAAGTTACCAGTAGACATAAAGTACTCCATAGCACGGCCAATGTTGTCATTGACCTTGCGGAAGACTTTGTTAGGGAAATCCGCCTGGAAACCACTAGATGTGAAGTTGTTGGCGGGGTTGAAGCGCAGGTATTCGTTCAGGGTAAGGCGCAGACTGTTACCGACAATCTCCTCCAGGCGTTCCTTGATAATCTGGCCATACAGGAAACCACCCAGTAAAATTTCGTGGTTCTGAACAGCATCGACGTTGTCAGCAGCGCACTCTCCAGCGGCCATGGCGTACAGCTTGCGGATCATGAGCAAAAGGAGCTTGAACTTGTCGTAATCCTGCTCCTGGGTAACATCAACATTTCCTAGGTGAACCAGAACGACCTTGCGCAGAAACTCAGTACCAACATCGTAATCAGACATGGAGGTGGGAACATCCAGCACCGGGCGGAACTTCTCGCCAATATAGGCGCGAACAGAGTCCTTAGTGTACAAGTTGTAAGACTTGAAGGTGCGCAGAAGAATTTCAACACGATCAGTCAAAAAAGTGTTCTCAACAGCCTTAGAGCCGTTGGGGCCAATGAGGCCCTCGAAAATCTCACGATCGCTAGTCTCAACCAACGCCTTCAATACCATGACGACGGGCAATAGGTACTCGGCCTTGCGCCATGAGAATCGGAAGGTGACGTTACCATCGTTCAGGTAGTGCAGAACGTTGGTCTGAGAAGTCTCATCTGGACGCAATGCACGGAAGATAATACCGTATTTAGTGTATCCGACACCTCGGTTCGTGAAACTAGGACGGACAACAGCGAGAGGGAAATTTCTGCGGTTGACTTGAAGCAGACGGATAAGCTTCTCATTACCGTTGATGATGAAGTAGCCGCCCATTTCATCAGACTCTTCCTTGTGCTTGACAAGCTGAGCAGGACTCATTCCACGCAGGTGGCATTTCCGGGACTGAAGTCAAGGAAGGTAGTTATGTTAGCCATGTTGTTGTAGGTATACATATTGAAAAGCGTCGTTTCCAAATTATGAATTCGGACATACCTTAACCATGATAGGCACCAGACCCAGATCTCTCTGAAACTCGCGAGACTCGCCATTGTTTATTCGGTACTCGAAGACAGCCATAAGGCGACCACGGTATGTGACGTGCCGTTCTCTACACTCTGAAGGGTAGATCTCGCGGTTCTTGGCGAAGGTATTGGAGGGCGGCAAGTAGCACTTCTGTAGATCGACGGACTTGATGCGCACAGAAAGCTGGTTGGGTGAGCCTTCAACATTATCAGCAAAGACCTTGTTGCTGATATCGGCAACAGCATGTTCCATTAGACTGCGGCCATTGCTGGATCTGAAGATGCCGTCGAAGGCCTCGATGTGCGGGTTGACGGCCTCTTGCAGTAATGGGTAAGCTGAGTGGTCAGTTGGCGGATTTCTGAACAAGTTCTCACGGCGAAGCGTGTTGTACTGATGATCCCAAACCGTATTGGTGCCCGAAGACTTCAAGGATGTAGAAGAAGGCGCCATGTTATCGTCGACGGGCAACAGACGTGCAAGAGCTTGGTTAGCAAACCAAGGCCCTCCGCGACTTCAATGCGAGTTTAATTTGAAAGAAATAGACAAAGCAAGAAAAGCCAAGAGACTATGGGAATCCTCAACGACTAGAGATCAAATATAACAGCTTTTATGAACGGCTACAGGCAAAAAAAAAAATGTTGAGGAAATGAGGCTTGCAATAGAGTTGGACTATCGTCGTTGCGCTTATCGCATCTGTCTTAGTGGCATAGACAGGCGCAAAAATTATTATCTACAAAAAAAAATTTCCCAGCTTGTTCCACACGTGATGGCTATCGATAAGAGAGAGTATATCTTATCAAGCCAATGGTTTCTCTTTCAGAATCCCTACTATAGCAATTGGAAATATAAAGATGGAGTACTATATACCCTAAATTTGACGTGTAACCCTAGTTCTTGTTTCTCTCGGATACTTGTTAATTCTTTCTTGTATTGTTACATAGTCATTAGTTGTAAATCTTCAATTTCACTGCTAGTATCATCTTGATAGAATTTAGCGTACCGTGTTACTTTTCGTTGCTAATCCTGTTTCTATTTTTAATATAAATGCCCCTTCTCTTCTAGCATGGTTTCTACAAAGACGCTTTAGTTTAGTTAATATCTCGAAATGGCATCGATTCCAAGAGATGTCCCATTTAGGCCACTTGAAACTACACTTCAACGGTTTAGCTCAAGGACTGGCACATGGCCAAATTTAAGGCGAACCAAGTGATAGGTCAGGCCTATGACCAATCTAAAGGGGTGACTTATTGTACTTCGAATCCTAAGGTGCCCCATAGCAGTTGTAACCGCTAGTGATATCAATACTTTCCGGGAATCAAGAGGACTACGTAGGAGCTCACACAAACCCGCATATCCATTCGCTCTGCCGTTGCCATGGCGGATTTATAGAAGGTGATCTAGATACAGTCGCTTATGCAAGTGATTGCAGCTGAGAATGAGACGGACTAGCCGCCTATATATGCCGGTTGGCTTCGATGCAGCCGACGGATCTTCCATGCATTAAAACAACGTGACTGGCTGACAACAAGTTGCTAATTGCCGTGCTATAATGCTTTCTTCTATAGTATGCGTTTACATATAGCTGGTCACTCTGAACAGTGGGGTTGGGATTGGATCTACTACGTACGATAGTAGGCTCTAGACTTCGTAGCGCTTGGTGCGTAGCCTTCCAGTGTGATTCCTTAGGCTCTATAACAAAAACGGTCAGCCATCAGACAGTCAGATCAACCAGTTTAAGCAAGCCAAAAAAGATGCGACAGTCACTGGAAATTTAGAGCAGGCGAGCCGCCGACGGCCAATCCCTGTGTTAGACATTCAGAAACTATTTCCAAAGCCCCATCGGGATGAGACAGAACATCCATGATATCCTTACAACTACGCTTAGCACTGCCAAGTACTCAGGCCCTGATTAATGCCTGGAGCTACTGATTAAGCGCCACAATCGCTATCTAATATCAAACGAAATGTTGATCCTTGGGCCTTCTCTCTCTCTCTGGGCTCGTCACGGCGATGTTCGCTTCAAGGAAAAATGATTGGCGAGCCCACACTCGTGCGAACTCTGAGCCGTGACTCTTTCTTTCCCATTCTTGGTCAGGTTGGTACCAATCTACTCAGATTCACATTCGTCTGGAAAGCCGCCCAGGTTCTTGAGGCGTCGAAGATCACCGAAACAACGATGATGGGCGACCTTTCTACAGATCGACTCCATTGTAGAGCTCTTAGCCAATACCAACTACTAGTGGCCATATCTTGATTTATATGTAGTATAATCCGCAATTTCACCGTAACACCAGCACAGGATAATCCCCAGCGGCCTCAAAAAGTAGTTATGACACATACTATTTCTCTTCTATTTGAACGGTGGATCTTGTTAGAGGTAACCGCCGACTTGAGAGACCGTCTCTGTATGTCTCTGTCCTTTCTCATAGCCCCCAACGCCATCTTTTTCTTTAATTACTACTATCGTGCAATACTGTCGCAGCTGTGATGAGCTGCACACATGACTCTCAAGTCCCGATACTACATTCATTCAAAGCCGTGCTTCCCTGGGTTGCATAGTGGGTGGAGAAAATAGAGGATCTCAGTGACATCTGCACTGGTGATCCCTTTACTGTGTTTTTCTTCTTCCTTTATTGTGAGAAGGTACTGAAAAGAAACGCCGCGAGTTGTCTATGATAAGGGGCTCTTTGTGTGCTGATTCGGCGATATACAATGGCGCCCGACTTCATTGTTCAGCTTGAGCCAGCCAATATAATCATAATGGTAACGCCGGCTTACTGATGAGACTTACACGGTTCAAGGAATGGAAACTAGGAATACTTGGTGTAGACAAGCCTGGCATTATCCCTGGCAAATATTAAGAACGCACTTAGCTTCCGGGAACAAGAAACAACATTCCTTCTACGCCAGGCCCCTTGCTCATAACATATGGCCAGCGGTTGTTGGCACACTTCATATGAAGCTAATGTTGTAATAGCCGCCGGTGAACTGTCTTCACATTAAGAAAATGTGGCTAGTGTTCTTCCCGACGTCACTTGAACCAAGTACGACCGCTAATCAATACCCGAATATGTATTTTGAAATCTCATATATCCAGTTATATCACATGCTCGTATTGCTACATCTTATGCTTTTACCGAAGCCCAAGCCTTCATCCGTACTTCACATACAACTTGCATATGTAATCTGCGAGCCCACATCAAAGTATGGGAACACAAAAACGGCGATGCAAATGGTAATACTATCAACAGAGGGACAGGCAGGGTTCGTTGAAGCTACCGACTAATTAGCCCTGAAAGAAAAAGCGAGTGGCCGGTATAGAAACAAATTAAACGCTTTCTCGTCACGGATACAGTCCGTTCAATTCTTTCGAATCATGTAGCCGGATTAGCACTTATAGTATTCAACAAGAAGTATTAGCCAATAGAGCCGCTTCGAATCCCGCTTAAATGTAATGTCATGGCCTTCTCAGCCTACTGTGGTAGATTGTACTACGTTGGTTCGTCCTTTTTCCTAAACATAATATAAGGCGAGGCCTTCTTTTTTGTACACCTAGAGACTCGTAACTCTACAAAGATTTACTTAAAGCAAAGCCTAGTTAAGTATGTGATCTCAAGAGCGGAGGAGATTAAAAGAGAGGCATACGGCCTTCTAGCGGTGCAACCTCATGAAAACAAAACAATTTAACCTATCTTATAGTGTGTTGACTCAGGTAGTGGGCTGTATACATGTATTCTCTTTCCATATATGATAGTTTAGTTGGTAAATTTTCCAAGTGTATCCGTCTGGCCACAACTGTGCCGAGATTCTCTCGACTAGTCCAGTATCGGCTGGCTCTTGGGGCAATATAATCAGTGTTGATCACGAAGAGGGCCGTTGCAAGCTTATATTAGAAGTGTGATCAGTGTTAGTGCCCGATATGTGTCAAGCAATGAAGAAGGGGATGTCTTCCTTCTGTTTCCCTTAGAAGGTCATGTCTCCTGTGTATCTCTCTTTCCTCCTTCGGACTTACATACTGTGACTTAGTAGTTTTCCAATACCGAGAGTTGGCTCTCCAATGGAACATACCCGAAGCGTGTGCTCGCGCTACATCAGGCCGGCATTGTAATTTAGGCGGTCAGTTAGGTATATTGGAGTATTTCCCTGTTCTACATGTTTCCTGATGCCAGATGAAATGTGTGGCTGATTACCCAAAGTACAAGTACCAAGTGTAATTAGCACTTCCATATAAGATGATGAAGCTCCAAGCCCCCTTCGTGCTAGCTTAGTTTCCGTGTGTCTATTAGATTAGACGCCCCGCTTGCAACAACATGGTCTGTATCTTACGAGGGAAAGTCTGCTGTGATGCCAATCGTTTCTAGTATTCATTAGGTATTGTATATTGGTAAGTGTCCATATCCTAGCGTCAAGAACACATCATAGCTTCATAGTAAACAGTCTGTCTTGTCTATCGGCCGTATAAGAGATGGCATAGTAGCATAGCCTATTACAGAAAGACGGTGTGGCCCTGATTCTTTGTTATCACGACTTTGGGGGAGGGGG
>LXGT01000434.1:0-22292 GCA_001640655.1 Endoconidiophora laricicola | reverse complement strand
TTGGTGAGATACAACCTTCAACTTCAATGAACACGTTAAGCAAGCCGTTGCTAAAGCAAGACGAACGATCAATGCGATGCGAGTACTGTCAGGTGTACAACACGGTACGCCTGTCAAGTCCATGCTGCATATTGTTCGAAGCTGTATCCTACCTCAACTAACCTATGCTTCGACGTCAAGGTCCTCCCACGTAACAAAGAGGAAGTGAGAATGGCTTCAATAGAAGATTGGTATCTCCATTAACGACGGAGCTAGATTTGTATGCAACATATTTTATGTTAATATAATGCCCAGAAAATACTGCATTTAGACATATAGTAGTACTAGTAGAATACCGCAGTTTCACGTCTTGCATTCGTCCCGTTATCACGATAAAGAGCAACTTGCCAAATCTGTCTTAGTGGCAACGTACCAGAACCGGAGTACGATATGTTTGAGCAAACTACCAATCAGACGATGAAAATACCTGTCTTATTTACATGAACAAAGTAGGGCTGTCTTTACGTTCAACAACACCCCGTCATAACCCCGGCCAGCCAAGTTGATAAACTCTATCGATAGATGTCCACTATGCGTTCTAAGAATCGCCAGTAATCATTACTATATAGACTCAAGTTACACATAGACATGTTGATTGGAGATGAACCCTATCACTAAGGTAGTCAATTCAATCACTCACTGCTATTAAAAAAGGATACTTTAGGCACTTTGATATCAATCGACTTGAACAGTTTGTTTATTATAAGCATCTACTGAATAAGTGAATCTTTGCTACTCCATACTTTAACAAGATAGAATCTAACAATAGGTCTACTGACTCGAAAAGCCAGCCACAGTAGTCTAGGTAGAGAATAAATATAACAACAACAACAACAACAACAACAACAATAGGTCTACTAGGAGAAAGAAGCGAATAACAGCTTTCGCTCGTGCTAATCAGGCGTATGATCATCTCCATATGCCACAATAGATATTCCAGGTTAGCTGAGCTTTGAAAGCTCTGTGCTTTGCTTAAGTGTGTTTGATAGCCTTCACAACAAACGTCGACGATTGATCGGCACCGGTAACAACTTAAAAAAAAAAAAAGAAAACCCCCTCTCTTCCTTTCTTTGTTTCCAGTAGCCAGCTTATGCTATGCGGCATCCTAGTTTCTAATTTCATATAGAGAAAAATGTCTGTTTTTGACGGCTTATGTGCTAGCTGTTGCCGTTCTAGTCATCAAGAGAGTTAATAATGATGGTTTTTATCGTTTATACTACTACTGCGCGGATCCAGGGTCTGCATTAGGCAGCCTGAGTAATAAGAAAGCTAGATGTAACTGAGAGATGTTATCAAGGCGCCTCTCCTGTCCCAGTGAGCAGAACCCTGGGAGCATGAGGCCAGTAGTGATTGATCTTTGCGTACTTTGTAAAGCAGCGCCGCTAGCAGTGACCGACAACCAGTCCAGTTTCCATAACAGTGGTAAACAGGCTTAGCACATCTCCAAACCCCAAATATCTTCCTATTCAGAGAAAGAAAGTAAACAGAGATAAGGATGGCCCTCAACACACATTTAGGGAGAAAGTTTTCAAAAAGAAGAGCCTCCTGGAGGCTGGCGATGTAGGGCCCAAAAGAATAGAATGAGGTGGCTCGTTCAATACAGGCATGGACGGAAACCCGAAGCAGCATACGAGCCATTGGACTACCTGAACCTTCAAAGGGCAGTCTATGGGCTGATGAGGGCCAAGTCCGCGTTGGTCTCACATTGGTGATGTGGTTGGTGAAGTGGTGCGAGGAGACGGCGATGTCGGGGGAAGTGTGTAGTGACGGGCGAAAGTCGATGAGCCGGTTCCTCGATGATATATTACGAGGCTTTGGGAGAGCTTAACGAGGTAAAAGCACACGTTGTTGATGAAGTGACGTCTTTCACCATAAAAGGTGTCCATACTGAGGGTATAGAAGGAAAGGTTATCTAAGAGGGTGTATAATGTTTCTCATACCCAGCCAGCGATCAAACTGTCCATCTACCAGATGGCCGGCTTGATTCGGGGGGTTAGACATTGCCACCTTTCTTGATTTACATGCATCCTTATATCCAGACGATCATACTTGTGTTAGTGATGTAATATATCAGAGCCTCTCATCTTTTTGTTTATGAATTCATGTAAGATTTCCATATCGAGACAAATAATCTATAATCTCATTATAATATACATGTCAGATTGAGTATGCATATGCACTCTTGTATGAAAACGATTCTTGTGACTACTGTAAGCTGCTATCCTTTTCAGTCTCTGAGACAATATCTCCGTAAGAATAAGTGCCGGGTTCTCAAACATCACATGTTACGCATCATCAACGGAAGACAATTGCATGAACCTTCTAGAATCAAGAAGATAGATCGGGCACTCTCTCGTGAGAAGTAAAATATCTAAAACTAACCATCAAGTATACCGGACTTCGAGAATAATGTGATGAGACAGAAGTAGCGGAACTATGTCACGGACTATTCATTTGTTTGTCTCAAAGACGAAGATACGACATGTGATATCGACTTGTAATTAGAATATAGAGATGAGGAGTTAATTTGTTTTACTTGGTTTTCTTCAGAACTTTATATTCATGATCTTCTATAGATTTAACTAGCCACTGTTGGTATCTTCGTAGTTCTAAAAACTAAAAAACTAATTAATATTATTGATCAAAAAAAAAACAGTTTGGTCACCGTTGTTTCTCATCATTCAACATTTCTAGTTAGGGAATGAGAAAGTCCAGAGTAGGAATGCTCACACCGTCGACTTTTTATAGTGCCGTGTTTGTACGGTCGAGAGACAACTTCCATTTGTTTCGGCTTTATGGGGGAAGAGACTCTATACTAAGCTTATTCGAAAATAAGCTGCAACTGTCAATATTCCCTTGGTACCACGTTCTCGGGGTTTTATTATACGGCATTATTATGCCCACCGCCTCGTGGATAAATGCTGTTGAAGTTTGGTTCGTCTATCAAGAATAGAGCTAGGATCGGGCTCACTTTAAAATAACCAAGATTTCAGTAGATAGCCATCTTGAGTTTTACAATAGCTAAAGAGGCACGCCGAGAGTCGAACCATGTACGGCTTGCTTGTGGAGTGAATGAGGATATTGTAAAGAAACATACCGTTATGAACCTGTTTTATACCAAGCTATAAGTTCTTTCCCATCCTGTTCCTCTTCCTACTCGAAATTTGACTTCTAAGAAGAGTGGTAACAAAGAAAGTAGGTCTAAAACTTAGGCCAACTCCCTTGGGGGGAGCTCGTGACAATTACTACTACACTGGACTAAGTGTACGAACAGATAGGAAGCCATAGATAACAAAAAAAATAAAGCAAGAAGAAGGTCACCTAACACTATAGACAAACACTGACAAAAAACTTTTATGAAAAAAAGGCCAGGAATGATACGGAGTTGATAGATTCTGCAACCAGGTAATATCCACGCGCTACTTGATAGAGCCAAAGCAATGTATTGCACATCGCTATGTAATTATACACCGTACTCTCGCTAGATATTATAGCTACGCAGAGAGATACTTAGCGGATTATTCCAACTATCTTGAAAGTTATACAGTTATTGTTGTCAGGACGAAGCGTTCTTGGTTTAGAGTTGAGTTGTTGCTTCCAAGACACCAATCACAGCCGAATCCATGCTTAGACAGACCGAACACTCGAAAAAGAAGGGTTACTGAGACAAATGAACGATCTCTGACTAGGTTACTCATTATCAAACCTATAATAGAATGAAATGGAGGATATCCTGGTTAGTTCTCTGACTAGGCCCGCTGTGGCACGTTAGCTGGCTTCAGAATATACATGGATATAGCAGCTTTGAAAGCCTCTGCTGGGTCTCCTGGGACAATAAATCCAAAAAAAGGAGGAAATCAAGAGGTTCAATAGCGGGCAAAGCTATACGATAGTGACAAAACGATGATATCTGGCTAGTACTCACTATAATACATATGAAGTTGAAGCCAGGGCTGTAATAGTTATATGCTGACGTACTTATCCCCTACACGTCTTGTCTATCTCTATATATTATTCCTATTCATTTTTGGTTTTACCTTATCACTAAGAGAAGGATAGATGTTTGGGACAATCTACTGCGCACCATGGTTTTCCGGTTTGATATCCGCATAACAAAACAAATCTGATAATCTCGCCAACAGAATCTAGCAGTTCAGCCAAATCACCAGACCATGCTAAAAGTGCGCATCACCAATGTTCGTCTAACGACTGGTCTCGGGGCCTGACAAGTAGCATTGAGACTGGGTAAAGGCGGGCTTCCTTTGGGCTGTCTAGGCTGGTCTGACTGGGAAGATACCTATAGTCTTTAGTTCGTGTTTTGCCACGATGTCCAAATGTGAAGGACAAAGAGATTAAATGACTTGGCAAGCCTTGGACTCTCGAACGCTTTTTCAATCTGTGGAGATTGTGAAGGGCCCGTGGGCTTTTTTTTTTCGTCCATTTCTCAACCTGCGACTGGCGTGTTAGTCACTAGTCCGACCAATTGTCCTAGATTTTCTCCAGATCCGCATTGATTTGAATACGTAGCGAGTAACATTTGGTAGGACCTTGATACCACTGGGCGAGAGAATATAGGAGAGTTTTACAGCTGGCTCTAGCAAAACGTTGGGTGAACGAGCTGTCAGTAGTTACGTCTATATCGGGAAGATGGTAAGATGCGTATCTGCGATGTTAGAGTAACCTTTTTCAAAACTTTAAGCAAGCTGTATACACAAGTACGTTGGCTAAAGATTGCAAAGCATTTAAAAAAACTAGACTCGAGATGTCGTGATACCGAAATGTAATACAAACACCCTGTCAGCAACTAAGTGGTGGAATGTCAAGAAAACTGGTTATGTTTATATGTTACTAGCACATCGACTTAGACGCACAGAGATATTCAAGTTCTAATTTTGCCATAAGCTTATGAGCGCGCGTTAGGGTTCACGTACAAGTATCTGTAGTGTTGTTTATATAGGGGCACTAAACACCCCAAGTTTTACTTCTTTGTCACAGCGCAAGGTGACGATGGGTCACCATTGGAGACTTGACCCGAGATAGTAAAGAAAATAAAAAAAGAACACAACAAAACAGTAAACAGTAGCATCTGAGGCCATGGAACATCTACAGAAAGGCGACATTGGTTCTGGCTCAGACCGCAAAACTGTAGACGATATCACGGGTATCAGTTAAAGACGCAAGCTCTAGTGGATGTAGAGGAAAGAAAACGACGTAGAATAGGTGTTTCTTTTTTAGTGACTGTCTAGATTTTGAGGCAATAAAACGGTGTATAATTCTGCAGACCGCGAAGACTCTTGCGTAGCTTTGTTACTTGATAGTCACTAGACGTTTCGAGTGGGCTTAGTGGGATCTGTGTTTTCTTCTTATTCCTTTTTCTCCGGTGGAACTAGTGTTATCATATTGCACTTGGGGAAAGTATGAAATCTCTATTTGGCCATAAACAGTATGGCCAATGGTATCCGTGCTCAAGTAGCGGTGGGTATCTACCAGGGAGAGATAGTCTTGGCTTCAATCGTAATGGAGTATAGTTGATGGGGGGGACATCGAAGCTAGCTGTCTATCAAGTTACACTGCGTACAGACATATGAGATACAAGTTTATTAACTGAGTCTTATGAGGTAAAGATAAATAAAGGTTTAGCTTCATGATCGATAGAGAGACCAATATCTATCTGCTTCCTTCCTTCTTTAAAATAAAGGGCCTTAATAGAGCACAGGTTGTCAGATCATAGGGTCCTTGAACTTATAAGCGAGGCTCTAGAGCTCTTATATAAACCCAGACTCTTTGGGGGCGCAATTAAGCAATCGGAGGCGCTAATTGGCTGGATAAGAAATAGTATTGGTCAGAGCGTTGCACCTGAAGCTTATTCGCGCGTCAAGATTGTCGCAGAATATGCAAGGGGGCGAGAAAGTATGTATTTAGTCTAATTGGGACTTGGGCACGTTAGCCTAACCTTAACCTGTTAGATGTGTGTGTGTATATTGTTAGATGTCACTTTACCGGTTGCTTATATGCAGGTTCTTCGTTTTCTCGAGCATGGGTTGAACCAAGACTAAACTGCTTAGCTGAAGAGCACAGGCCAACGGGAGAGAGGGGAGGAAAGGAGGGAGGGGNNGGGGGGGGGGGGGGGGAAGCCATAGATACATCTTTATTCTGGTTTTATCATTATTTTTAATCTTTGATTTTATGCGGTTTCTAGAGCTATGAACAAGCTTTTCTACTGCTAGCTCTGCTGTTGACTTCTGCAAATAGGCGTTGCCAATACTAGCGAAAGTAAGCCTGTATCTAGCCGAGAAGATAGAGAGGAAATGATCAAGAGCTGACCCGAGAATATCGCTGCTGCGGCCCAAATCAAGATGAAAGCTATATCGGGAGTGCAATGCGGAAGCTTCTGCTGCCTTTGGTTCTTTGGCTCAGTAAAGCCGAGCTTGACACATCAAGACTGTGTTTTATGGAGGAGCGCGCCTCTAGGTTTGGTTGGCTTTTTCTGTTCTGTTGTTAGTAGCAAGGGATTCATTTTCAAAGCTCATTACTCGATTAGATGATAACTATGATGATAGTAGGTAGTAAAGGAGATATCTGCTGCCGTAGACAATATACAGCAGCGATATACTGAGAGCAACGACGCTCGCACGCTAGCTCACCGACCAAGCGTGTAGCATCGCAACATTGTGGTCTCTTCTCTTCCTTTGAATTCCTAGACGTCTGTCTATTATCTGCCTGTGGCTATTATGTTTTGTAATGTTCTATAGCCTGTCTGGGATACAGGCTTGTTTCCTTTTCTCACTCTTATATATTTTATATATCTTCTTTCTTTTCATCCTCCTTTCAAACTTGGACGCTTCGTTTCGAGTTCCCGATTATTTAGCTTCCGGTTTTAGTCTATTAATTATTTCTTTTATTTTCCTTCCTTTTCTTCCGACCCGATCGTCTTAAAACATCTACGCTTCCGATTGCCCGCACACCTTGAAGGCTGTGCTGAACCTTTTTTCTCTCTTCTTCTTCTTTCTTCTCTTGTCTTCCATCCCTCCCTTTCTCTCCAAGCCAATCTGTCCCGATATAGAGTTGGTGCTTGTACTAGTTGAAGGAAGCAGAGCCAGTCAAGCAACGCCGTTCCAGTTGGCATCTTGCATAACCGCCAAATATTCCGGTATTAGACCTTAATTTGCGTCTTTTTTACTTCTAGTCTCATTCTTCATCGCTTACTTTTAGAGTCTGCGACCCTTTCATCTTTCATCATCCGGCTTTAACTTGATTCTGCTTATTCTCCGACTGGCATCATCTTTCCATCCACGACAGCATCGGCTTCTAAGACTAGTGTCGACTCTTCTTTCTGTCTTCTACCCTTAGCTTTCCTGTGATCACGGTTGAGCTATTCTAAATGGAGGATCAGGCTTAAGCAGCCTTTTTTTCACCCAAATCTCGGCCGGTCCTTGGTACTCTTCTTTCGATTCATTCATTCATTCATTGACATTCCCATGAGAACCGGTGCTTTTCTCTCTCTGTCTCTCTCTCATTTCTCCAGCGTGCTCTTGAAGAGTCTCTCGCCATCAACATCCGCCTCACATATACGCCCGGAGCGATACAAACAAACAACACTTAGCCTCCTTTCGTAGGCTCCTGCTTGCCGTCGAGACTCGATCACGTCCTTTGAGACCGTCTTCCCAGGAAGTATATCGCAGAGCTTTGCTCGGTATACATTTGGTCGAAGATGTCCAGCCCCAATCTTACCGCAGGTGCTTTCATCACCACAGTCAACAACCGTCGTTGTACGGCTGTTCCTCGCAGTGCCTCAGTCGATAACGCTTCGACATCCTCATCTTCGTCATCCTCATCTTCGTCATCCTCGTCTTCGCAGTCTACGTCGAAATCGACTTCAAGATCAACATCTATTTCGACCACTTCAACATCCACTTCGTCTTCGACTTCGACTTCGCCTTCATCATCGACGACTACTACTGCCGCCCCCCAGACGACTCCTCAAGTCACCACGGCTTCATCAACGTCTACGCCTCCAGTAGCATCAACGATTCCCGAGACTACATCATCTTCCGTAGCCACCACATCCAGCACCGATGACGGCCTCGCCGTTGCGCCGTCAGCCTCAAGCAGTAGCGATTTTTCTTCTTTTACTTCTTCTTCTTCTTCTTCTTCTTTTTCCAGTAGCTCGGAAAGTGGCACTGCACAGATTTCGCCTACCTCTGGCACTTCCAACAAGAACAGTGATGTAGACACCAGCTCCTCAGGCACTGCCACGACGACAGGCAAGCAGATGATATCAAGCACGCCTGCTGAGCAAATCACAACGATTGGGATCGCCGAAAGCATCACTTCACCTAACTCCAACCCTACGTCAACCAATGGCATCACCCAGAGTTCCAAGAGCAATGACAACAACACCCCAGTCGGTGCTATTGTCGGAAGCGTACTAGGTGGCTTATTCTTTGTGATTCTCATTGCCCTCCTTCTATGGTGGTGGCGCAAGCGTGAGATCAAGAAGCGCCGCAGCACTCTGCTGACGCCTCTTACTCTGGATCCATCTGCTAGTGCAGGTGGCGCCGCTTCTACCAAGAAGGCCATGAATGAGAAGCAGCAGTACAACTTTGACCAAACCTCGGTTGGTCCTACGCCTCGCTCGGCCAAGTTCAAGGCTGCTATTGCCTTCAACATGAGCAAGCTTCGGAGCCAGTTCAGCCCTACTGAGGCTAGCTCTGGAAGAACATCTATAATGAGTCGCGCATCCCCGCCTCTATCTCACAAGCAGGCCGTGTTTGCCGGTGCAGTAGCCGCCAAAGATCGTGCTAGGGACTGGGCCTCTAGCGTGGTAGTCAAGATTCGCCGGTCGCGAGCTGACGAGTTAAACGAGGAAAACGTTGTGCGCAGTGTCGGCCCTGAGCCGGGCTCACAGATCGGGTCCAAGCCTGACTTTTTAACATACCTTGGCATGAACTCCAACGATGTTCAGCAGGAGTCTCACAGACGCCAAGCTAATCACTCCGCTAGCAACAGTGCAAGCTCAACCGATCAGCTATTGTCCAACATAAAGTTTGGCGGCAACCCTTTTGCAGATGAGAATGCGCTACCTGCCAAGCCCGAGTCAGCCAACCCGTTCTCAGATGCTAACGAGGCACCCAAGCCAACTGCCTCCAGCTATGCGGCAGCTCTGCGGCAAACACGCGGCGGCCCCAAGACCCCCAAGACCCCCAAGACTCCCAATAGCCCCTACGGGTCTATGTACCGATCATCGCTTGGTAGCATCGCTAGCCACAAGTATCGCAGCAAGTTCCGGTCCGATCCGTTTGACCTCGACACGGAATCGAGCCGCTCCTCGTCGCCTCCTCTGCCGCCGATGCCCATGTTCACGGCTGCCATGATAATGCGCCCAGAGTCGGGTATCAGTGTCAACAGTAACAGCACGTCGGCATCGGTGCGGTCGCCCAAGCGCCCGATCGGCGCGAGACTACGTGGAGACAGCTTGTCGTCAAAGTGGTCAAGTGGAGTGTCTCTTGGGGATTGGTCAGATCCAGGTCCAGATGTTGGTGTCTCCGGTTTTGATACACCACCAGCAATTCCGCCAGTCCCCGTTAACTTGCGATACTAAAAAGCGATATTTCTTGATGTAAAGTTTTCTTTTTTTTTTCTGTAATATTCTTCTTTTCTTTTGTTCGACCCTTGTCCTATTGCTCAATATGATCTGGTCAAAATGAAGCATGACTCTCAACCACTCGTTGATTACACATTCCTTATACCTTGATTCTCTTTTTATTTTCACGTCTTACATTACATCTTTTCTGTCGCTTGTTTTTCTGTCTCTTTTCATAATAACTTCTCTTCGTTTGGAAAGGCTAAAGCTTAACCACCCTCTTTTTTTTTTTGCATCATTTCCTCGGCTGCTTTTTTTTAAATATTTTTTGGTTTCTTGCTTATTCATCACAACTTCTATCTTATTATATCCCACTCAGTCCTTTGCTTTTCTATCTTGATCTACGTCAACAATCTACAGCTCATATAGCACACACATCTTTCTCAAACTCACACATATCTCATACTCGTAGTACAGTACATATAAGTACTGATATGTACTACTAATAAGAAGTTCGCTCTTAGTCACCAAGCTGCCATTCCGGGCACTTCTAAGAATTTTCCTTGTCTTTTCTTGTTTGTCTTCTTATATCAGTATAACAGTATAACAATGTTCATTCTACATATATAGCTACCGATTTCTACAAAAGTCGTTATCAATATAACCTAAGAAAAAAATATTTATATCTACTATATTAGCAATGTGAATTGTACGACTTATGAAGTAATAAATATTTTCACTGATTACTAACTATGGATGGCAATGAAGAAGAATAACTAACAAATTATGACTATAAAATTATTGAACTAAGACTAGCCACATTATAGAAACTTTAATAATATTCTATGAAACAAAAACGTAAATTAACCCGTTTTGAACGCAAATATGATAAGTTCTACTTTGACGTTTTTGCCTCTATTTCCCATAAACGGATCATAAAAACCATATTGTTACTATTTCTTTTCTTCTTAGATTCAAATTTGAAAACAATGGCGATTCATGTGTAATATCTTGCCAGAACCTATAGTCATAAGTATGATGAAAAAAAAAGTTGCATTTAGTTAGATATAAGGATAACAAGACATTAATTACAAAAAAAAAAAACAAAAAAAACACCGGTGTTCATAAAGGGAACTGGTTCAATAACGTCCTCCTTTATCTTATAAACGCCCGTTATAAAGAGACTCCATCCCGTAAACAAACAATTAAAAAAGAGACTAGAAATATTAAGAAAATGCCAGTCCAAGTATTTTTTTTCTTACAAAGCATGAGGCAGACAACGAGGGGTGAATTCTCTGCGCCAAAAAGAGAACAAAACCAGGAACATAAATAAGACATGTAAATGCGTATCTCATAGACAGCATGTAAGTCACTCAAAAGCGACTCATCCCTTCTAGTCCGATCAGTGACTCAAAACGAGTTGGGACAGAGTTTGAATGGGGAGGAAAAGACGAAATCATAACTAGATGTATAAACACAAAACACCTACTAGAGGTACCCATGGCAGATTTCATAGTATCAATAATGATACTAACAGCTGTAAGAAATAGATAGAGAACAAGGAAGGGTATCGAAAAGTGCCCAGTACTAATCAAAGTAATTCTGTGAGCAATGTGAGGAAGAAAAGAATAGCGTGAAAAAGCGCCAAAAAAAAAACCCAAAAGTCTAATATGTGGAAACAAGAATACAAAAAAAAAGACATATACAAGGTTGTCGGCCTGTGGTAAGTGCCCAATAACGGCCAGTCACTAGATGAAGGTACTAGACTATCGGAATTCAGACGGGAAGTCCATGCGCTTAGCACTCAACGGTGTCTGGGCTCCGCCAGGGAGTACCACAGGTGTTCTTGCCCATGTCTTTTGGGCGGGACTGGGAGTTATGTTGACATAGTCAGCGAAGTCGAAAGTCTGACCTGGTGTGTTAAATAGGTTGCTTCCACCAGGCGTCGTCATCAACGAAGAAGGAAGCATGCTGTTCTTGGAAGGAGGCGTGCGAGGTGGCTCCATGCGACTCAAAGTTCCACCTAGAACAGCCATGTTGATGGCAGAAACTGAAGGGCGACGTTTCGTAGTCGGGGATGTGGCCAAATGCATGAGAAGGCCAGCACTCTGGGCACTGTCTTTCACAATATCTCCAGGGCGGATCGTGACACCAAGCTCAAGGTTGCGAGAGCGGGCAAGGCCACGAGACCGCATAGGAGGGGTTCTAGGTGGCGAAGAGCGGATGTTGAATGAGTTGAAGGGGACTTCGTCATCTTCATCCGAAGTCAGGTTGAAAGTAGGCGAAGTCAAAGTATCGTCTAGCACCCGAGCAGAGAAAAGAGGTTCATCTGGGCCAGTTGTAGTAGTGAAATATTGTTGCTTCTGGATCTGAGCAACAGGCTGATGGCGCTGTACTGACTGTTGCATGATATGCTGTTGTTGCTGTTGGTGATGAAGCTGTTGCTGCTTCAAGATGGACTTCTGGCTTGGGATAGCCTGTGTATGAGTATTGTAATGTTTCCGGGGCTTTATGGGCGAAGATTGCGCCAGTTGGTGACGCTCTTTCCAGGTGCTGTGGCCGGTAAAGATCGACTTGTGAGCTGTTGGTGACTCAGCGCGGAAACGCTTCGAGTTGAAGAGCGTGCGCGCAGGTCCAGGGCCCGCAGTGAATTCGTCATCGAAAGATACCATATAACTGCGCTTTCTGTGACTACGACCACCCATACCACCGCTGCCGCTAGCACCGGGAGTTAAGATGGCATCGCTAAATAGAGTTGCAGAGGCCTTGAGCGGTGAGCTCATAAGACCATTGGCAGCTCTAGGGTAGGGAAAGTCTGAAATGGTAGATGAAGAATCAGACGATCGGTCGCATTCAGGTGCAGAAGCGGCTAAAAGGCGCAGACGCTCGGCTTCAACCTTGGGTTCGATCTTATCGAGGGTCAGGTCTTCCCAGCCACGCTTCGTCTTGAACTGAGCTAGGGCCAGGTGGTCCTGCAGACGGCGAGCGATCTGAGACGGCGCAGTATGTTAATACAATATAACGTGCATGAGATTTTCTTCGGAGCTGTAGTGTCAGATAATTCATACCTTGCTAACTTCGGCCCGCTTTAAAACCCTATCAGCCACAGCATCGGCCTGGGGTTTCCGTTGGGACATAGTGGTTTATGAGGTATAAGAAAGAGCGACAGGTTTTGTGTGAATATTCGATCAGAGTAGATGGCCGACCAGGATATATCTTTTTTTTTGTTTCTGGTGGTGATGAGGTTGACGTGCAGCAAGTAGAATAAGCAGATGTAGTAGGTTTTTTTTTCTCCGTAGTGAAGGGCAACGAAAGAAAGCGAGCGTTGTGATTGGCAAATGCGAAGAATAAACAAAGTATTTAACGAAGCACAAGCGGTTTATTTGGCAAATGATGTGTGGTATGTATGTGGTCTCCAGGTGTGGTACTGAGCAGAAAGATCGAACAGGAGAGTCACAGTGTGTATAGTTGAAAGTAGCTTGATGGTAGCTGGATGAGAGATCGTTACGATGATAGAGGCGTGATGTTCGTAGTAGTTTCGTTGGGGTTAGGAGACGTGAAAAGAAAAGAAAAGAAGGCAAAATATTGCAAGAAAGCAGGATAGGGAGAAGGAGAGAGACGCCAGTTTGATGAGGAAAAGAAGATGGAAAAGAAAAGGAAAGATAGAGAAGAAGAGAAAAGTCGCAGAAGGCGGCCCGAGCAGGGAAGTGGAAATGGAAAATAGAAAAGAAGGGGAAGAAAAATATGCCAGCAGAAGAAAAGGCGAAAGTCAATGTACTAAGTGAGTAAACTGTTGTGACGACGGGCAAGAGCGACCCTGAGCTTTTTCCATTTTATTTTATTCTTTTTTTTACTCTTTTTTTTTTTTTTTTGGAAGGGGCCACAATAACAGAAAAACAGGCAACTTAGCAGAGAAGAAAGGCAGGGAAGAAGAGGCTTGTTTAGAGCAGGCGGCCCCTGCTGTTCTGGATTTATACAGTGGGTCTAAGCTTCACAAGCCTTTTTGATTATTCAGAGGCATTTTTTTTTTAATTCCAACATCTGCGCTTTGTAACTGCTCTCAAGCTCAAAGAAGAATATCATAAATATATCAATCTTCAGTCACTGCCTCTTCATCGAACCCATCGCCGTGCCGGCTAGCAGCTATCATGAGTCCCAAAATGGGCACTGGAAAATACATATTTACTGCTGAAAACGTAGCTACGGCTTACTCTCTACTACGACGCTGAAAATGCAGAACCTGGTCAGGGGCTGGGCTGACACTCGTTCACAGAATTTAAAGCCGTCGGTCAGCAGTAGCAGTGGTGTCGAAAATAGGTTCTCTATCTACAATGCAAAGTCGGGTACCCAACCAATGACACCGCATTCAGTACTGCTCAATATCACTGCTAAAGGTATCATCATAGTTCTAGAGACTTAATAAGATTAATGTTTAGAAAATATATATATATTACTGCATCATCTTCGGCCATGCCATGCCCAGCATGCGAGGAACCTCTCGACCCAAGGCCACGATGCATACATCTCATTCCCCGCTGTCAAAAGGGGGGTTGAGAGACGTGCCCTCGAGGGAAATTCATCACACATCAAAGCTCAGGTACAACAACGAGCTCGGCGCTCTAACCATGTCTAGGATCACGAGGCAAGAATTGACTTGCTGTCGGGAACTTGAACAAGCATGAGACCAGCAAGTAGTAACTATCTAAATAGCGGTATATCAGCAGTCAGGTCAGGTACCCCGTAGCATCAGTCCTATCCGTCAATCCATCCATGCAGCCCTGGCGGAGCGGGCAGACTTGCCGACAATAGGCTTCCACAGCTGCAACCTGCCATTATTAATTGTTCACTAATTGTCATTTACAAAGTATCCTCGGTTCCTGATATACGTGCCCAGCTGCTAAGTACCACGATGTGTATTGACAAATGTAGCCTCACAACTGTGAACAATAGGAGCCGAAGACTGCCCCTAGTAGCGTCTTTATATTCTATCTACAATCGGGGAGGCCTTCAACAAGAATGTAGAAGACTCTGGAGGAAGGCTAGATATTGAACCAAGTGTGTGCTAGGAAGAGAGACTGCTTGCTTCAATATACATATCCCCCCCTTACAACCAACCCTCTGTGCCCCTCGTCCGGACTGTCTCAATCTATATAAATTCCCTGCTAATACGACAAGTATGGCTAATACATAATACTTGCAGCAAATAGTCCTTCTGCCTAAGCAATAGCACTTGCGAATAATTATTTTTTTCCATCGTTTGGCAAAAAAACAAAGAAAAAGAAAAAAACCAAACATCGATACCACCACCATCGCCAATATAACCTGTGATTGCCGATAGCCTGTCTACAGCGACGATTCGTTATCTTGAACAGCCAACTAGCCGAATTAGCACGGTGAGCTATGCTTTTTGTTTTCTTTCTTATTTTCTCTTTCTTATCAAGCACGGCCATTCGCTACTGTTCCAGCACCGCAGCAACAGAGATCTTGTCTTGGATAGACCCAAACAACTAAGTCTTGTTATTGAGTCGAAACGAGGGGTTGAGGTACATACGAATATTGCAGGACGCAAGAAAGAACGAAGAGAATATAAGGATATTGCTTGCCGTGCAAGTCGAAGATCACCACAGAACGAGTTCCTTTTTCCTCTCTCCCCTTGTGGTGCGTGAGTGTCCAGGCCAAGCCTATAATAGCCTGGTTGGCTGGTTGGTTCCTGTTAATCCAGCGTGAGTTGGGTGGCAGAGAAAGCAATCACAGTTTTATTTAGAAAGCCCAGTTCTATGGTTAGCAGCAAAGTAACTTGGCCCGCCCACATGCAAGCCTTTTCGCAAAACCATGTTTATCCGGTCTGCCCGCCCTGTTACTAGTAGTCAAAGTCATGGGTTAGAAGCTTCTGCAGCTCTTCAGTGGCCCCGTAACACGGGCTTCATCCAAAAGCTAGTTAAGTTCATTGATCAATTTTTTGGGGGGGTTTCTCTTTCTTTTCCTTACTTAGTTCAGTATCTTGACTTGTTCTGTTGCCATAACATTGACTACTCTTTGGGTTCCTCGAATTGCTTGTTTGTTCTAATTTTACATGGGTCCCTAGGCCGTTGCCCTTCACGATCAATTTAGAACCCTGCCACAGGCACAGTTTCTGGGTTTTCTTAGGACACTAAGTTTGCTTCGTTTGATAATAACTATTACGTAGTATATATTAACGAAAGATTTTCTCTATCCCACACAAAAAAAAAAATTAAAATTATCATTTAGTTAGGTTGTGTTCTTGGCCCGTAAAACTCAAATATAAAATTGCCCGTCTATTGTTGCGCTTCTGGCTGTATGTGCAGCCATATGAACTTGGCAAAATGTAGACTTCAAGTGATAATATGGTTTGCAATGCCTAAAGCTGAACAAGTTAACCTATCAGTTACGTCCGTGACTATACAGTCTCATGTTGTGTTAGTGATTCATCGCACGTTCCTTATTTCTTTATTTCTCTTAATTTCCAAGTCAAGGCGGGCACTACAACAGTTACAGAATTACAGAGTTTCAGCGCATCGAGTAATAAATGAGTCAAAAAAATGAAACTTAAAAAGAGCTTTAGCGCTTTTCGTGAGCAAACAAGGACCATCTTGCAATCTACAACCGTATACGATATACTCTTGATACCTTTTCAAAAGTAGCACTGGAAGCTAAGATGCTAGCGAAGGCTATAAAACTACGTTAGCATCTGACTAAGTTGACAATAGCCGCCCCTAGATGCAGGTAGCTAGGTGGATATGCATATATGTAATGTACGTTCTTGTCAATGATGATCGTGTGCCGGTTGAACATCAGGAATGCTAGTAAGAAAACAGGACTGGGAACAAGCTCACTGCCGGATTATGTTTTGCATTAGAGCGGCGATAACTTTCGGGTCGTATTTGCAAAGGCCGCAGAAAGCGATATGAAAAAATCATTAACTTTGGTGCATGTCTCGGTGTCAGAATTTTTAATAGTCTTTTTTTTGGTTTATTTGCTTCCAGTATTGTATTGTTTCAGGACATCGCTTTTAGAAGCATGTAGCTAGCGTTCTAGTATTATTCGTTTTGTTGGAGAAAAGTATGAAAGTCATTTTATAATAAGATCCAACAAATACTAGACGTTTGCCTTTCTTTGCTCCGAAATAGCAAGTTTTATTGTTGCTTTTTCTGGTTGCCCTGTCAATATCAATAGCCTTACGTAGGCAGAAAGAAAATAGCACAAAAAATAAGGCAAAGCGGAGTCTTCTTGGTGATATAATAACTATGTTATATTATCATTCGTTTCCTTTGCTACTTTGGGTAATGAGCTTGAATGAGCTGAAATGCGAGGGACAAACATCACCAAAGGTATCAACCAAGCTCTCCGCCTAAAGTACCTCCTAGCCTAAAGTACTTCAGTTACTCAGCTTCCACAGTATATGATTTCGTCTCTTCTACGGTGTGTACAATTCACATAGTAGTTTGCACAATTCGAAAGTGGGTGGCTACGCATTGCTGTGGGGACACCAAGTGTGGCTGAATATCTAACTGCAATTTCGGGAACCCTTAATTTGCAGACTGAACCCTTGTAATACCCTGGCAGGTTTGGAATGGTTCAAATAACCCTATAATCTGGATATTTAGGTATCACTAAGATAATGATCTATTGCTACATACTGTTAATTATATATATATATTTTTTAGAAACAGGTAGCAATACTTCGTGATTGGAATACTGTTGACTAGTACATAGTACATGATATCTACACTTGCTCATACATGTTACGCCGGCTTCCTTTTCTCCTTCCACTATTGCTATGCTTAGTCCTATGTAAGAAGACTACAATGCACTATCATAAAAGCTTGTCCGGAATAGGATAATAGACAGACAATCTTATCCTAGTTATCTCATAGTACTATTTTGCCTCATCTCGGCGGTACGCACAAGGAGGCATCTTTTCTACGTGCCGCCGGTAGCCTACAGTCCTGTAATGGGAGACTACTTGCCGCAGACTGATACGACTTGCGCCTAATGAGACTGCAGTCAACTGATGGCTGGCTAATAACAATATTAGTACAAATAATAAAAGAGGAGCTAAACATGAGAAAACGGCATGTTGTTTGACGATGCGCTTCATAATATCCATGGCTTACTACGTAACGGTATCTCATGCACCGTTTGGATGGACGGGATTGATGCGAACGCGCGTCTCTTGATAGATTTAGATATGCATCGAAAGGAGAACGGCTCGGAGGTGAGATTGGGGAAGAAGATAAACAATGATGTCAACCAGCAGAGTTTTCAAACAAAGGATGAGAGGAAGAAATGAAGTGGGATAAAAAAACCGATGTAGATAATTCTAGAGCAAGATAGTACGAATGTTTCTAGTAATCATATGTAGTACTATGAACATAGAGATAAGATAGTCGCCGCGCTAAAATCCGGCAACCTATATCTGACGACAACTATAGAAAAACACAATCAAGATCGATGAGGGCGATTGGCTGTGGGAAAAGTTGCCATCCATGGTTTATCTTGTTGTTTAAAATTCTGGGCTTTTTTTCTCGGCCGCTAAATCCTGGAGGGAATGGCTTGATCGGCTATGCATTGACTTACAAACTGTACTTTAGCAGAGCCTAGTTGGACGGGGCAATCACAAAGGAAGGCTACATGATATCACTCCAATAGGATAGATAGTCTATCTGTCTCTATGTGTAATACTATGAGAACCCCTTGGTTGAGTACACAAAATTAGAGATATCAGCAGCGTACTTTCGCATCCGACTGTATTATGGTACTTTTTTTTTATATTTTTTGATCTCGTACGAGGGCGTTGTACTATTGAAACAAAGAATAGTGATAGTTTTGTATAAATAAGCCACTATCAGCCTGCATATATACAATTTAGCGCGAAGCTTCGAGTACATATGACTTTGTGTCTTGTCGTTCATTCAACAAGCACTACCTGTGGCATGACATGGCGTCTGTGGAATTCTGGTCGCTTTAACAGCAAAGTCGTATTATCGATAAGACAAGCCTCTGTGAAATCAATGTGAGTTTGATGTAAAAGTTGGTAGCATGTTTGGAAATACTATTGAGATTGTGTATCTACGTAACCCAATTTGTTGTCGTCACCGCAGCTGAATGATGGATTGAAGGAACGGAAGAGAACTAGCTCCGCAGTTCAGCAGGACTAGGGTGAATTTTTAGCTTAAAGGCGTTTCTGATGTCTAGACGAAGATGCGACATGTCATTCATATCGCAGGTTGAATTCGATTTGTATTCTGTTAAAGAATGGGTGCTATAGAAGGCTCAGTGGAGGTAATTCCGCTTCAAGTGTTTAGCAAGGGATGGTATATAGATATATCTGGAATCCACACCAGAACACTTGGAATGGCTGGATATACGATTGGATCTAGAGGGTAGTTTAGAGCAATAGATAGTACCTATCTGCAAAGAAGGAATTGTATTGCCGTCAGATATATGGGTAACCTTCCAAACTGGAGCAAATGGCTACTACTAGTACATAGCAGGCTGATAAACGATTGTCATGTGTCTTGTCTTGTCCAACCAATATGGACAGAGTCTGGTTAGCGTTTCTGCTCTTGGGAGGAGGAAGACACACTACCTGTTTCAATTGCACGAGGAGGAGCACAGAGAGGAGCAAAATGTGTAAGTCAGGAACAAACTGTGGCGGATAGGGACGGATAGTGGCAGTATTTTCTTGAAGTAAGGAGCCAGTAAATATAATCATATATTCCCAATTATGACTAGATTGGGAGATGCTATGGTATGAGCGTGAATTTCTTTTCTTATCAAGTATATTAGACTTGAGCCAATATATTGAGTACTAGATATAGATGTAATATTGGAGCGTAAAAAGGAAAAGAATAAGGCATGTTGATAGTTCATATTACGGATTGTCAATCATAGTATAATATCGGAGAGAAAAGGGACAAGAGCTAACGAAAAAAAAAAAAGGTTCAAATGGTGGCATCAGGTAGATCAGATTGGCTATCGTGCGAGCCGCCAGTACAGTACAACCAGCTGTTGCGCTATACGATGTGTTTTTTGCGAAAGAGACGCTGTTGGCCGACTGGCTTGTTTTGAGGAGGTAGTGTATATGCAGTATGTAGACATTATCTATCATATATAATGTACAAGGTGAGTCTCTCACGTACAATGTTATGCAGCAAGCCAATATACACAAGCATTTTATAGGATCATCCCGTTTGGTCGTGAGAGTCTCTCGCCTCCTTTTATTCCTGTTATTTTCTCCTTATCGTGAGTTTATTCCTCAGGCCTGCTTCCTTTTCGTCCAAACAAAGGAGAAGACAGCATAGAGTCACTGATTGATTTAATGGGCGCAACGTGGCTCGGCCGTCCATGCTCTGCTCTGTCTGATTTGATGTGCTGGGGTGGGTTCTTAGATAGCTCAATGTAGAAGAGAGACAGGCTACCGAAACTAACAGTCGACGTCATTTCGTCGTCTTGTACATATCAATATAGTAACACCATAGAGATCAGTACGTTATTGCTACTCTTGGTACATGCCATACTAAGAGTTTATTAGCTGGTGGCATTCCTCACGACTTCAACAGGACTAGCTCATTATTTACTGCTGCCTTGCCTATAGCGGCTTTTCTATCTCGAGACATCGATACGGGCTTTAAGAGAGACGAAGGGCAGATCGGGGCTGTGAAATTCCTCTATCCTTGATTCTCCACTGGCTGATCGCTATTCTAGCTATCCGGCAAAGCAAGCTACTAGGCCAAGCAAAACAACAGGACTCCTGCTAGTATTTCTTGCGACCGCTGTCAAGAAATCGTCGCCTGGCGCATTCCAAACAGTGCTAGAGAGCTTATATTAGTACTGGGACCACGCACGAACACAGCCTGCACCAACATCATATTAACACACCGCACCGCCAGCTTTTGTGTTCTTGTTCCCAATCTCTTCAAGCCCATCCATCCTTTGTTTCTTATTTCGGGTCCTCTCTTTCTTCTTCTTGCATACAAACAATATAAGAACAACATAAAGAAACACTAACTTAACAGGAAAAAAAAATATTGAATACGGGCTCGTTTTCGTCGACAAAACCTTTCCCTCTGCAACAAGTGGCCCAAGCCTGTCACCGCTTTTCTTTCATTCTTTTTCTGCTGTCCCATTTATCGCTGTGACCTCCCATACGAGGAGTTTCGGATAAATCACACTCTGAAGAAGATCTAATTCCCCAGACCGCCAAGTGACTCTGCCACTATAATTCGCCGAAGAGCCGACCAACTCGACAAACAATATAGTAGTCACCGACTTTGAGAGCCACGCCTTGTCTCTGATTATCACGATTGTTTTGTTCTTCTTGCTTGTTAAAGCAGCTATACTTGGTAAGTTTTGAAATTTAATCTGATTTATCTGTTTATGTCTGGTTGTCATAAGTGTCAGGCGCTTTCTAGCAAGCGCGGAAGATGTTCTTAATATAAGACAACACGGAAAACAGCCTGGCAGTCGATATCTCTCCATCGCAAGTGAGCAGGTGTATCATTTTTCAGATACTCTTTTCCCACCTCGACTTTAGACAACGTTAATATATAGTTGCTACTGTCAATACTGGTACTGGATAACTTGCTGGCCTATTGGTACTACTAGTTGTTTTATTTGTACGGCGAAGAAACGGGAGTGGAAGGATCAGCCCGGTGCCATTCAAGTGTATGTTACTGTACCTGATACTAGTAGATCTTCGGTGTTGTCGTCTGTCCCATCACTGTTCTGGCGCTTGGCGCTTGGCGCTTGATCAGGCTTGCTGAAAAAAGGCGTGGCATCGTTAGTGCTTGTTTGCTGCGGCTGGCATTAGTACTCTTAGAAAGGCTGGCCATTGTGGCATCTCTTCTCTTATTCTCTTATTCTCTTCAGACGAGCCAGGGCTAATCTTCTAGAGGCTTCCTTGCATTAAGGCCTGGCCAGGGCTATTCTCTCATTCTCTCTGTTCACTCTGTCTATCTTCTGCTGCCACTTCACCCCTGCCATGCAAGGAAAGCAAGCAGGTCAAGTTCATAGCCTAGTTCAACGGAAAAAGAACCTCGGCGGCGATTGAGTGATCTAAGCTGGCGAGCAATACATTGCTGCGCTACTACTAGTAGTTGAAGAGAGGATAGAAGAGAGTGTTGCGTTGCGTGCGTGCCGTTCGAGGCCGTCCCGCTGATAGCGTTGCAATTGACTATTTTCGGGCTCTGTACTGTGTGCTCCTCCGCCTGAAATCCGTGGTCGTGAACTGTACGAGCTTAGTTGCCGTCTGCCCTGACTATTTCTCCAGCATTATATTTACTTTGATTCTGACCATTTTCTTTCTTTTTTTTTTCTTCTTTTCTTTTTCTTCTTCTTCTCCCATATTCCTAACTTCCTTAGTTTCTGCTCTATTGACTCAGGCCGACTGAGAATTCCATACTAGGGAGCTCTAACGCGAGTCTCTGATCTCGTTCCCATTCTCCGACTGGCACGCTCGTTTCATCCACAGACTTACCTTGTGCTGTGCTTTATCTCCCGTCGGCGATCTTGAAACTAAACAGTCCTGCGCCCATTAGAAACTCTCGTCTACGCCTAGCCAACTAGATCTTCCTCCATCGTCTTCGACACGGCTTGTTGCACTGCCTGCATTAGACAGCCCTTTGCTGTCGCCTTTTCTGCCCCCCCC
>LXGT01000433.1:0-22244 GCA_001640655.1 Endoconidiophora laricicola | reverse complement strand
GGGGGTGGGTGCCTTAGCAGGAGGCTTTAAAGCCCTGTCCAGTAACCAATCTGGCGTCGTTTGATTGCGTAGCAATGTAGGTAGACGTAAAATATACACACACACACACACACACACACACACACACGCCGGCTCACGGGAGTACATGTTAGCGGTCAAATTAATTTATTCTTGCCGCAATGTGGCAATTTCATCCTAAACCCCAAGTGAACTACAGCCTGAACAATCCTACGGTAACCCTAATATTCGTGTGTGTTGAAAGCTATAGAGGGGCTTAATGCCATCACGCGAGAGAGAAAAGTCACCAAGCATACAATTGTAATTTTATATATACTTGTACTATTCACAACAAAATTCTATCCGCAATGTCTGCTTGCATCTTCTGTAAGATTATCAAGGGTACATACTACTGTCATACAATATATCCTAGAGAATAGCACCTTTAACAAATACTTCGCAGGTGAGATCCCGTGCTTTAAGCTCTTTGAGAGTGAGAAGACTCTAGCTTTCCTTGACATCATGCCTACTAGTCGCGGCCACGCTGTAAGTTTTCTTCTCCAAAACGCAACTAGTATAATAGTATCTTGCATTCTGTACTGCACAGTACCATGGCATAATCATAGAAACGTCTTTGACTAACATGTACATCACAGCTTGTCATCCCGAAGTATCATGGCGCTAAGCTAGCCGACATCCCCGATGATCAGTTATCAGAAGTTATTGTTAGTACATAATGCGTCAATCGGAGTCTATAAACTACTTTAGTGTAAGGACACAATATTAACCAAACCTTCTACTTGCCTTCAAACAGCCTGTTTTGAAGAAGTTGGTTACTGCTACGGGTGCGACAGACTACAATATTCTCCAGAACAATGGAACTGTTGCTCACCAGCAGGTGCACCACGTTCACTTCCACATGGTATGTAATAGTAGTGCTTCTAGTGAAAGGCAATGTCAATGGATCAAATATGCTAACAGTGGCTATCTACAAGATTCCCAAGCCGTCTGATACTGAAGGCCTAGGTGTTGGCTGGCCAGCCCAGCCTACAGACATGGAAAAACTCAAAGTGCTCTACGAGGAAGTCAAGGCTAAGATGTAAATGATAATTATTTTAAGGCATGGTTCTCATTTGTCCATGCTGATCGATGATCAATAATAACCGCCGGATAACAACTGTATGGTATATGCAACCGCCCCAAACGTATCTCTGAATCCTAGTATCTATGTATGTTCCGAATTTGACCGTAATGAACCATATATGATATACAAGACAATTACAAAAAAGAACACAAACTGCCATCTAAAAAGAATAACTACACAATTATCTAATGCCAAATGAATGACAAAACTGTGCTGGAGATAGATGCCTCTTTCGCCGAGACTTTAGGTTTCAACCCTGCTTCCGTTTCTTTCAACTTCTAGCTTGAAGACGTAGCTGGGGTACCTGAAGGATAATAGTTTATCTCACCTCCAGGGCTGAGAATACCAACACGGTCATATAGGCAGCGAGCTCTGATGTATGGATCAATCTTCCAATAGTTGTCACGAAGTTTCAATCTGACATCCTTTCTGACAGCTTCGGCGGCAGCCTCTCCATTGATCCAGTTGATAGTAGCCTGTTCGTACTGTTTATAGTATTTGTTGCGCTCATCTTGTAGCTTGTCGCGAGTCTGAGTATCCTTCATGAGATCATTTTCGCCAGGAACAGGTTCCGTGTATTTGTATTCCCAGTCCTCAGGGCCGTCGAGCTCCTTGATGATCTGGCTTTCATTGACGTATTCACCGAGATCTTTGACGTTGTTGACGAAATGAATTTTGTTAGCAACAACAGGGTCCAACCAACCCCGAATGATCTTCCAGAAACCTGTATGCAATTGATTAGACATCGTTCCACGATACAATTATTCAGTGGAAATCTCATACCTTGGAACACCCACGGGGCTTTATACACCAAAACAGCGCCGAGACATTCGGGATAGTTTGCCTCGAAACACTTGACCATAAACTTGATAGGAGTGTAGTCCTGAAGTGACATTAGCAAGAAGTTGAGTTATATCTGGATAATACTAGAGTACGTACCATATTCGAAATGGAGAATCCTGTCATGTCGAACACAATAGTCTAGATGAGGTTAGCACTTGTCTGTCTGGTTATGGTGAGTTAAATGAACTCAACTTACAGCTGTCTCGACAGGTGATTGGAGCATCATGCGAGCGGTTTCGATGAGGAAGACAGTGTTGCGTTCCTGTGCAGCATCCGTTTGATCGCCTTGGTGATGGAGGCGCACACGAACAAAGCATATGGGACGGTTTTCTTTGTCACAGCCGTGGAAGAAAGCTTTTCCCATGCGAATTTGTTCGATCATACCTTGGCCAGTGGTTTGGATGACGCCAGTGCCGTTTTTGGCATCCTCGATTGCGCCGGATTCACCCTTGACCATGACGTCAGTGTCAAGTTGAATCTCTGAATTTCTCCAACTAATAGTCGAGATCAACATGACTAGTGCCTTATCAACATCCCACTTACGGGCACGTAGAAAACGTAGCAGAAAGCCGTCAGGATCGTCGTGCTTGACAGTCGACCAGAGTGTGTTACGTAATGCTTCTGGTGTTTCCTTTTGCAGAGTTTCTTGAAAGTGTTTGGTTTGTCCGTATTTATCTTCGTCTTCAGGAGGAACAGCAGCAGAAGCAGCGACAGGCTCGGCAGTTTCCTTATGTTTCCGACCGAACAAGGAGCGCTTCTTGGACTTTTCTTCACTTTGTGTAGAAATATCGGTAATCGTTATGGCATCAGGAGAAGGAACAATGATAGACTCGTTCATGATGCCAAAAATCTTGAATAAGGAAGTCCAAAGCTTCTTTAGCTTCTCCGTCTGTTCGGGTGTCAAGTTGCCGGGACGGCCAGTCAAGGCGGTAGGGGAAGGAGCGGTAGCCGGCATTATGATATCCGAGCTGGGCTTCAGATGTGTGTTTGCGTCTGTGTTTGTGTTTGTATCTGTGTTTGTGAGACGCTTAGTCGGGTACAGCCCAAAGGAGGAAAAAGAGAGCAGGATCACAATGACAGTAGTTGTCGCAAGTAGGGTAGTGGCGGCAAACGGTATTGAGACAGATGAGTGGAGGCGTCGTTGGGAACGACCTTTATTAGAGAAGACGTCGGGTAGAAGTGGCGACAACAGGCGAGCGTTTGGCTGGACTGAAAGAGATTGATCCGGAGGCTTTACTTCTACTGATGGTGTAGGCGCTCGGGCGACGAAAATGAAAGGACTGTGTTGGCTGATGTGCGAACACTTCGACAAATGAAAGGTACCTAGGGGTAGAACAGTTGAGGCGGAGGCAGAATAACGATGGACTCCGAAGTTCCCGGCGCGGCACGAGAGGGGACCAAGAATTCTAGATAGTAATGGCGAGTAAGGCAAGACAGCGTAGTTTGCGCTGGCCCTGGATAAAAAGGCACTAATGGTGGTCATAAGGAAGACGAAAGGAAAAGAAGAGAACCACAACAAAACAAAACATACTAAAACACGGGACTGAGAGAGGGTTGTAAAGCTTCTGTTGAGAGGGTAAGCACAGCTGGATGCGTAAGAACAGCAGGTACCAAAAGCCGCAATTGGGACGTGGCACGGCTACGCTGATTGGAGAGTGGATCTGAGTTTCCGCATTCGAAGCCCCATAGCCTAGCTTGGATGCTTGGGCTATAAGCTTGGCTAGGCTATATCAGCCATCCTCTTCGGCAGAAGGATAGGCTTGTTAGGTTCCGGTACCGTGATGCCAACTTGATGGTCTGGCTGCCTATTGCTTTGCATGACAGGTGCTGGGTTGCAGTACTATGCATGAACCTTGCTCAAATAACATCACTCTCTGCTCATTAACCTACTGCCTTGTTGGATTCAGGCCGTATAGACATTGATAAAAGGAGATAGAATATAATAGGGTATGTTCTTGCTACAGCAGCCTTAGTTTGTAGATACTAAAAGCAGCCCGTAGTAATTGTAAGACAATGTGTATCGGACAGGAAAAAATGTTCATATGAAGATGACTTATTCTGTGCCAAACTAACTAACTATCTTAGAGATTGGTGCTTAGAGCTACAGCGCGTCACAACGCTATACTGCAGTGTTGCAATATCAGGTGGCTATAGCTTGATAGCTTGGTTTGCCATGGTTATCATGATGGCATTATACATGTTTATAGCACGTGAGGTTCGTCAAATTCTGCACGACTTTTACGGGGGCGTGCATCACAATAAAAGTGAAATCATTAATGCAGAGCACAAACTTTGAACATATAGGGCTGGAAGTATCGTGGATATCTGTATGACAATGTGCCCATCTTGTGCCAATCCTGCTGCTATGCTGAAATGTTTTCTAATAAGGTCGTAGTCCAGCTCCTGAAAGCCTCCGACAGCTGAGGCTACAGTTGAGTTAACTTTCGGAGAAAGTCGTCGGATGGAAGAAGTTAGCCCCCTGAAGAGTTTAGTTGTCTGTCCCTGAACTTTCAGAGGCGCAATGCGGCACCCAAATTAGGAAACCAGCTACATACAAGGTTGAAAGCGCGACCCCACTAAAAAAAACACTACAGATGCAAACTCGCCAAAACAATGCATGGAAGCTAGCCTTGTGAATTTGCGATGTGATCACGATCATTATCAAGCTCTGCGCTTATCTTTGGCAACTCCAAGTATTTGAAGACCCACTGGAATAATCTCAACATGGCGGATGAATCTCACAAGTGCCCCAACTCGCGATCACGGACGCCTCGGCCTACAACGCCTTTGCGCCCATCGTCGCGGTCCTCCTTTCGCGACTCTGCTCGTGCAAGTGCTCGGAACGATGCATCATTCCCGCTCAATGTTTTCGAGCCACACTTCGCCGAGTTCTCTGATGCAATGGCTGACCTAGAAGCAAACCTTATGCACTTTCAGATCATGCATGAAAGTCTGGCTAGATTTAGTGAATCTTTCGCTAGCTTTATGTATGGATTGAACATGAATGCCTTTTGCGTTGACTTCTCTGAAAGCCCTATCCCAGAATCATTCACAAGAACAAGAGAACCGGATAGCATGACTTTACCCGGTATAATTCAATCTACATCCTCATGATATTGCAACTTGAACATTTACTAACACATATTTTAGACACCCCTCGTGTCCAAAAACGCAAAACACCAGAACCTGACGATGTGACTTTTATGTACGTATATATTTATACTTTGACTCTTAATGGGATGGCTGGGTGTGCTGTTGGATTATCATTTTATAAGAATGACACAACCAAAACCTCCGAGAATATAAATGAAAGCTGATATATGTTGCTGCGTAGGAACTCCGAGGGTGATTTTATCGAGAACCCGGTATCGACCAAAGTGTCCCGTATAGCAACCCTGGAATCACGGGTGGCGAGAGGCGTGCGGGGCACGACAACATTATCAAGAGGCACAACTAGAGGCTCTACTCAAAGTTCTGGGGTATCCCGAGGAAATATGTCTAGGGGCACAGGACGGGGAACAGCGCGTGGAAGTGGTCTCAGAGCCCCACGTGCTCGTGGATGGCACTGATAGATTCAAGAGAGCATTTGGGAATTTTAGTGCTCCGGTGGACTTCCGTGAAAAGGAAGATGTTCTTTGCATGAATGTCACTCAAAGATCAGCTACTATGAATATCGCTCGCTGTGTTGATAGCGTGCCCGCCACTATGGAATTAAAGACATTCAGACTTTCATTTCAACTTCAGTAGTGTTGTTTCCGCTAGTCAGATTTAAGCGAGGTCCTATGTTATCGGTTCGGATGCCAACTGCAGCTTCGGCTTCTTTCTGAGTGTATGCCTCTTCAGCAAGCGCCTTGACTCTAAATTGTCACAATCTGGTTAGCAAGCACTTCACTACCTTATACTTTGCTAAACATAATAAGATACCTTCTTCTATGCGGCTTGCACTTGCGATGGCCATCGAGACTGAACTCGGTGTCGAACCACTTGGCACACTCCACACAGTAATAACGGCCTAGACCGGGTAGATCTTCAGCAGCTCTAGTGGATTTGAACTGTTCGAGGTGCTTGGGAGAGAGCATATCAGCCTTGATCTGATCGAGATCTCTGCAAATAGATATATTAACATTGGCTGCAATAGAATGTCAGATGTAGAGCAATTCTTACCTGATCTTTCGACGAGTCTTCGTGATAGTGCGCTTCGCAAATGTTCCGCCCATTTTGATACTGACTTGATTTTGGTGTTTATATGTTATGCTTCATTCTACAAAGAGAAAGTCTCACATTAAAAATTATTGTACGCATTAGTCCTCAGAAAATATGTTTAGTGGAGTTGACTATGACGCTTCTCGCACGGCTGAATATCGGCTGATTTCGTTAACCTAGAACATCATTTCTAGGAAGTAAGCTTGCATTAATGTAACCTATAATGCTTTAGCATGGACTCGAATACCATATTTTTTGCTTCGGAAGATATATCTCATGTCAACAAACTCTCTTTCCTTCTCAAAGACGTTCATCTTTCTTCTGAGTCCTATTCCAGTCAACTCCCATACTAACTATTAGGCCAACTACATACAAAACTCGAAGCTATCTCAAAATTTGCGCGAATCGACAACGTGCCTCTTCTCGACTCAGCCTTGCGAAAACTATACACAATTACTGTTATCAGAACTATTATTGCCCAATATGAACAGGCCCCCCACCGGAAGCGGCTCTGGTTCTTCAATGACTGCTGCCGAGCGCATGGCCGCACTTAAGGCACGTGTCGCTGCCGCTGTTGGCAACAGTAACAGTAAAGTCGGGCCGCCTTTTAGTGCCGGCAGCAGTATCAGTAATAGCAATAGTAGGGGCGGATTGTCTATTGGTCTACATCCAGTTCTTGAAAATCTGAATGTACACCCAACACCTATCAAGACCGCTAGCAACGGCAAGCCGCTACCAAATAAGTACATCGATACTTCGCATACTGGACAGCTGTTGGGAAAAGCTAGAGAACCAAGACAACTACAATTCAACCAAAAGGGCAAATATATCCGTACGTATACAACAAGTAACTATATTTGAGGAACTCGGCATTTCTAACTACGTATGTCCCCGCAGAGCAAGCGAACGCATTACGACGACAAGCGGCACTCGAAGAAATAAAAAAGCGAGTTGCTGATCAGGCACGGCGAGCTGGGCTGGATGAAGTTCCAAGCGACAAATACTTTGTTGTCGAAGAACCACCAGCAGTGGAATGGTTTGATCAGGGGTACTTCTTAGAAGGCAAGACATATGCCAACCTTGACGAAACCATTTGTCTACGTCTGGAAGGAGATGATTCTATCATCACAGATCTAATCCAACACCCTGTGCCCTTAGAGCCTCCTCAAGATGGACTTGTACCTCAAGCCAAGCCGATGTTCATGACGAGAAAGGAGCAAAAGAAGCTTCGAAGACAGAGGCGCATGGCCGACATGAAGGAGCTTCAAGCTAAAATTCGTCTAGGCTTGGTCCCAGCACCGGAACCAAAGGTCAAGAAATCGAACCTCATGAGGGTACTAGGCGAGGAAGCAGTTCAAGATCCTACCGCTGTCGAAGAAAGAGTCAATCGTCAAATTGCAGAGCGCCACGAGAAACATGTGACCACGAACTCAGATCGTCAACTTTCGAAAGATCAGAAACACGAAAAACTTGCTACAAATCAAGAAAAGGATGCTTCCAAGGGTATCCATATCGTGGTGTTCAAAATTAGCAATCTTGCAAACGGTCAACACCGGTTCAAGATCTGGAAAAATGCAGAGCAGTTAGCTCTCACTGGCGTCTGCCTTGTTCACCCGAAAATCAACCTCGTGATTGTGGAGGGCGGACAATACAGTACCAACAAGTATAAGAAACTCATGATGAATCGTATCGACTGGACACAGAGTGCACCATCACCGTCAAGTACCATTAATCAGAACAACGCCCGTGATTGGATGACAGATAATGTAAACGCCATGGCTACTAACACTGTCGGACTTCTTTTCGAAGGCGAGTCAAAGGGACGTTCTTTCAAAAAGTGGTCTAGCAAGATCTGTGATACTGACAAGGAGGCGTTCGACTTTTTGGCGCGAGTTAAGCTAGAAAGTTTCTGGGCGCTAGCTAAACAAAGCAGTTAGATCTCGCACCTGAATGCATATGTGCATATACAAAGTACAGAATAGTAATATATATCCATTACTTCAACAGACGTTTCCACAAGCTTAATATCTTATATAGTCTCCTTTTCCCTCTGTGTTTCGTTCGTCTTCATGTGTATTCTTAGCAATTAGTGTGGTACGATTCGGGTATAAAAAAATGTAAATATGCGGCCATTCCCGCTCCGGTTAATACACGAATTCAAGCGGCATCCAGATAAAATCGCTATATATAAAAGTAGGATAATGTCAAGATATTCAGATATTACGGACATGAGACATTCATTGCCTATTTTGTATCGTAGGCATAACTATCTTCATTCTTGTTCTTATATCCTCGTTTTATCACATTGTATAGTTAAGTACTGACTATGGCGGTATCAGGAAGCAGTTACGTTTAGTTTATAGACAGTTACTGCATAATCCAACCCATTGCTACGTGTATAAAAAACAATCACATGCAAATTGGCTACCCAAAAAAAATTCTGCGGTATGTTTGTTCAAAGTACGCTTGGCTATTCACTAGACACTAAAAGTTTCTCTTGCTGCACTGGCGGCAGTGGAGTCACGGTTTTTTTAGGCTGCTACTGGCACCATGTTTGTAGCACTATATCTTCCCCTACCAACTATGACCGACCAATGTATCGGTAAATTAAGGAACTTTTTCCACTCAATTAGCCAGCCTTAGTTCGTTGTCAATCACAGCTACCTACCATTTAACCTCCTTTTCTCTGCGGCTTCTAGCGTGGACCGTGTTTCTTTCCACTTCGACGCCAGAGCCGCGTTTATTGCCTACTTGACATCGATATTGAGTTGCTAGTTTATCGCCTATTGGAATTGCAGCATCAACAACAGTCGCGACCATGGAAATCAATGAAATGCAGGCCCTTCTGGCCACGATACATAAAGAAAGCTCGTCGCTCTTCCAAAAGGTGCCGGGCTCTGCGGTGCTCATGCGCTACATCAAATCTAGCTACCAAGATGACCCTGTCCGCTCGGCATTGGAGTTAGTCTTGGTGCTTTTTGTCATCCGGTACATGATGGCGCCGTCCTACTCGACCCAGCAGAAGAATTACGTCAAACTCACCGATAACGAAATCAACGAGCTTGTCGATGACTGGACTCCCGAGCCCTTGGTAGCTCCCCAGTCAGAACTCGATATTGCCGTTGACCGTACCGCTCCCGTCATTGCTGGGTATGGTTCATAGACCCCCTTCATCACGCCTTTATCTCTTATTATGGAATATGTAACAGCTAACATATCTTCTTTGGAATTTTAGGGCCAGTGGTCCGAAATCGAAACTCACCAACGGAAAGGAGGTCATCAACTTTGGTTCCTACAACTTTTACAACCTTAATGCGAACGAACAAATCAGAGACAAGGCTGTTGAGGTCCTGCGCGCCTACGGCGTTGGTCCTTGCGGTCCTCCCCAATTTTACGGTACTCAGGATGTGCACGTGAAAACTGAGGCTGATATAGCAGCCTACCTTGGTACCGAGGCTTCCATTCTTTACGCCCAAGCATTCTCAACTATTTCTAGTGTCATTCCTGCTTTCTGCAAACGTGGCGATGTCATTGTTGCCGATAGTGCCGTCAACTACTCGATCCGCAGAGGTCTACAGATCTCGCGTTCAAACATCAGATGGTACAGACATGGCGATATGGAGGATCTCGAAAGGGTCATGAAGCAAGTTGTCAAGGAACAAGCTAGACGCAAGCCTACTCGTCGTTTCATTGTAACGGAGGGCCTTTTCGAGACAACCGGGGACTGTGCTTACTTGCCAAAATTAGTGCGTATACCAACTTCGCAAAAGTGACTTCTTGAAGTATACATACTAACACAGATTTCGGGTAGATTGACCTCAAGGAGAAATACAAGTTCCGTATCATTCTCGACGAGACCTGGTCCTTTGGTGTACTCGGAAAGACTGGACGTGGTCTAACTGAGGCGCAGAATGTTGACCCTACCCAGGTTGATATGATTGTTGGCTCTATGGCTGGTGCTTTGTGTGCCGGCGGTGGCTTCTGTGCTGGTACCAAGACCGTCGTTGATCATCAGCGTATCACTGCCGCCTCGTACACCTTCTCTGCTGCTCTCCCTGCTATGCTTGCTGTTACTGCTAGTGAAAGTATCTCCCAAATTCAGAACAACCCGAATCTCATCTCTGAATGCCGCTCCAACGTTCAGACTCTTCGCTCACAGATTGAGGGTCGTCGTGACTACCTTATATGCACTAGCGACCCACAAAACCCAATGATCATCATGATCATCAAGCCTGATGTCGTAGAAAGTCGTCGCTTGACAGAGGATGACCAGGAGAATATACTCCAGGACATTGTTGACGAGGTAGGAAATTGTCCATTTTTTCCAATTATTCATTGCTAACTTTACAATTATAGTGCCTTGAAAACAACGTGCTTGTGACCCGCCTGAGGCGTATAGCAGGATGGACCCGTATTGAAGCCAAGGGCTTCACATGGAACGTTCAGCCTGCGTTGAAGATTTGCGCTACTATCGGCCTTGACAAGAATGAGGTAGAGAAGGCTGGTCAGGTCATCCGTGCTGCTATTGTCAAGGTGATGAAGCGTGAATCTCTAATGCCGTAAAACCAGATGTATAACTTTATGTCTATAATTTCTGTTCGCTAGGTTGAGAATACTTCTCATCGCTCGACCCAAAGGGAGTCTTTAACACTAGTTTTCATAACCCAAACGGCTCCGTTTGTCAAGCACAGAGCACAATGGCTCTCATCTTGACCATTATACTTCCTAATAGCGACATAGAATACCTATATATGTATATGTATATATATAAGGTGTACTTAGTCTCCAGACCGATTTCAGTGATCTCGTTCCTTTCCTTTCACATACATTTGTTTATTTTCTTTTTACTTTGTTGAATCGGTGTTTAATTGTCAGTAGCCACAATAGAGATGGCAATGTACGATGCAAATGAACTTCAAAATATGACAGTGCAGTCTTTTTTGAAAGCAAGTTTTCTACCTACAGATCTATGAATAGTAATGTTACGTAGTTTTTGCACTATTAGTTTATTTACTTGTTGTAGTCTGTTCCTGTTTACATATCGAAACGATGAGGCTTGGCTATCAGGAAGGAGGCTACCATAATGTCATGACATGATGGTAGTCACTCCTCAATTACTTTTTTTTCCTACATAATAATATGCCAAGTGTAATAGCATTATGAATTGTAGGAGCCTGTACAGTTACAACTATAGAGCCATTCAGTACCAGCCTAAAGTGTGTATGTTTTGACATGTCGAAATGGTCCTTACAAATTTGGCGCAGTTCCAAAAGGTACTTGCTTCTTTCCATTTTTTTTAACTCATCACTCTATCATGTACTAAATATGACGAGACTGTACATACTGAATGAGAGCGGTGTATTCATTTCGTGGCCTAATCAGCTTTCGACCTCGTCTCTTTTGATTTCAAAAATCAAAAAAGTTGATCATTAATCTTATTTGTCTCTTCTGTGTATTGTTTTGCACACCACAAAGCAATTTAATGGCCCAAAACACCCCTTGCAGCTCTACATACCTACCTCACCTGTGAAGAGGCAAACTAAGCTCTCGAGACAATACTAGCATTGTAAGTACGGGTAGCCTCGGCGTAGGGTTACCGCAAATGCACACAAACGGCGGAATATCTCGACATAGATGACATGTTGCCAATTGTAGTTGTACAGCTGTACGAGGGTCGCTGGAGATGGGAGGCACTACCGAAAGACAAGTTTCTTGCTTCTCATACTTCAGAGACGTTTCCACCACTTGCTTGAGGGGGGTATATGATGATGATGGTTTATAATACATTATACCGCCTTTGCGGGTTCAAGGTCCGCATTACGGATGTATACTTTGTTTTAGGAAGACAATCCAGAAGACGCTAATGGAAACTTCAATAACGATGAGATTAATGCTATGTTCAAATAAGTACCTTTGACAAGCATGTAGCTCCCTGACAAAGATATGTACTTAAAGTTGGTTCTGAATTGTAACTATACGGGCTCACAAAATTATAAGATATAAACAGCATAGACCTGCGATAAGTTATCAAGATAGTAGCAGCAATATTCTTCCCCATTTTGAATAACCTACTCCAAACGCCAATACATGATACAAAATAACTATGTCTTGGGGTACTCTATATGTTGTATACCACTCACGACTATTCCTTTTAGGCTATCTAATGCTATATTTGTAGCCGATACTCAAACTGCCTGCCCTAGGAGTCGAGTTGCTCGGACATTATTTGCATATCAAGCATCTTTGTACCTTACTACTTGGAGCTAGGCTAAGAACTTGCGCACGATCAGCAACGTTACTACTAGTATAGTGTTCCCTACAAAAGAATGGGAAGAGAAAGGCAGAGACGGTTGGCAAGAGCATCAAAGCTTAACAGTTCATGAATTGGTATTTGTTTTTCGCGTAGCTGGTTTATTTTGGAAGGCCCTTAGTTTTACATACATTGTACAAACCGTGTTATATGATAGGCAGTTGTTATAGTAAGTTTGAATAGGCTATATTGCACTAGGAATGATAAATGCACCCAAGCTTAAACATTTTGACGAGTTTATGTAGTATCACACGCTCTACAAATGTATGCCGATCTGGGGTTCGAGTTAAAATGCTATCAACACAGCACAATAGATATTAGCACTTATGTTTAAATGTAACGCAAATGAGGAGAAGGATAAAAGGTTTTTTTTTTTTAACTCATTACTCGATTAGAAATTAACTATGACGAAAGGATAAAAGTTCCGTCGTACATCTATCTGTGCCATTGCACCCGAATCCATGGGGACCACCATCACCGAGGAAGCTATGCTGGAACGTTGCGCCTCTGGAGCGGCCGCACAAACACAACAGCAGCAACGAGACAGGAAAGAGGTCGATAGAGTTGAGTTGGAGTAGTTCGCACAATCGTCACTTATGGGGTACTCATTCTGGTATTTTTTCGTCTCTTAATCTCGCCTCACATAATGCAATTTGACTATAGCGAGTACTCAGCTGCTGCATTTGGGAGAGCATCTCAGGTCTGGAGATGTTTATGTGATAAATGTTGGCAAGGGCCAGCAAGAAATAAAATCAAATCAAATTTAGTATCTACATGCTTATATGAGTCTGCGTGCATTATTTTACATATTATATTAGCCAGAACTCATCCTTTAGTATCTTCATAGTGCTAGAGATTAAATAAAGTGTATAATTCCAAAAAAATTTAAAAAAAATTGCCAACCCGTCACTAGTAGGAAAATCCTCTCGTCTATCGAGTTTTTTTTTTTTTTAATCATCAATCTTATTGAGTTTCTAGAACTATGAAGATACCCTCGTCTATCGAGTTGGAAAAGGCTAACAAGACTACGCCAGAAAACTTTCGAGGTAGCGTTCCGTCATCGTATTCGACGTTGAATATATACAAGTATCATTACAATAACAGTCGTCGTGTTTGATATCACGGCTATAATCTTCTAGAAAGAGAGGGGTTTAAATTGTCACCGCTATTCTGCACATGCCTGCCGGTGGTGATGCTCTGAAAGCCAAAGATAGACGATGCTTGTGATGGCTTTCATTCGTTTCTCTTATGACATAGAAACATAGCGGAGCGCACAGTCTTGTCATCGTCAACATCTAATCGAGTAATGAGTTAAAAAACTATGAAGCGCTAAAAGATAGGGGTGTTGGTCTTAGCGCGAATTCAGTAGCAATGATTCCAGAGAGAAGGCCACAAATGACAGGCCCAAATGACGGGGGTGTCAACGAAAGCCAAGATATAATTTTCATAACGAAGACTCTTTTTATATACTCATTACGGTTTTTATATACTTATTACTGTTTACTTGATTAGGATGATTCCAGTAGACGTTGACTATTTACAGTACAATACTGGATTAGGTGCTTACTAGAACAAGTGAGTAAGGACTTTACACGTTATAGGATGCTTCCCGTCTTATTACCAGACGGTCTTCTAAAACTGATAATTCCTTCACTTATATGTTTTTTTTTAAATTAATGATTAAATGTTTTAAGGCGTGAAATAATAGCGTTGTATCACTGACTAGTCGTTCTATTTTCACGAGACAGTTCTCCACTGAAGGCGCGCTAGCCCCAAATGGCCCCCCCTTACTGACTGGCGCTTCACAGTCATTAGCGGCTAATTGTGGTTTCCTTTATCTTAGACACTATTAGACACTAACCAGTCAATTCTGGCAGTCTTGCATAGGCATGTAGTATCGCAGATATGTGATCGTCGTAGATACTAAATTGTCCTTATCAATCGAATAATGGGGGAAAATAATGTCGCCTTGACTTTACACTAACCCTACTGAGGACCTACAGTACTACGTAAAAAGTATGAGCCAAAAAACCGTCATAAACGATCAATGTTTCAATTAAAATTTCAAGCCTTCTTCAATTCACGAAGACCCAAGTTTCTTCACAGACCAAGCCTGTGTCTACTTTGCTCTTTAGCAAGAATGATAACAACACAAGGTGGTGTAATTGCCATCTATTGAAGTACTCTCATGTGATTGAGCACTTCAGCGCAATGTCTTCTGCTTTTGACACGTGGTATATAACCGATTATATTATACTACACACATTTTTGGTAGCAGCTTGTTGCGGAATATCTAGTCAGGGGTTATATATTACTTGCCTCTGTTCTCTTGCGATCTAGCAAACAATTCGCAAACATTCTATAAGCATTTGCTATTGCGAGCTAAACGATAAGCTTGCAGTACAAGCCATTTAATGCCCTGAACTGTTGGCACCATCAACCTTCATCTCCACACCCCGCCCTAGCTTGAGAGGCGCAATATAACTTGTGATTTGAGTTTCCTAGATAGGCTATCGACCCGTATTAACTAGAGCTATCACTACGACCTTTGCCAACGTTATCGTATCAGTTAACGTCTAATCGCGTAATGGGTACAAAAAAAGACCTGCCATGCTTATTAGCAAGCGAATTTTGTTTTATAACTTATCACTCAATTAGTTGTTAATTACGACAAAAGAAAACGAGTTTATTATACGCTTTTGGTAGTTCCGATACTTCTAATGGTAGGGTTTATATCCATTCAAGGACAAAGGGGGGTTTTTTTTTCTTAGTATCTAGAACTATGAAGAGACGTAAGTACGAGTTATCAAAGCCACATTAAAGTTAGTTATTGACGTCCTATGGAATACCTCAATGAACACTATGACTGAGCCTTCTACTATTTAAAAAATGCCGTTATTGTGTCTTATCAATTGCGCAAAGGCTAGATAATTGATATGGTATATTACTAATACAGAGTGGAATTCTGCAGAATTTCTAGAAGGCTGATATATGTTCCAGACTGGACATATGAAATGGATTGGAAAACCCCCTCCTTTTCGTCATTTGTGCTGCCTCGACTTTCTTCATTGATTGTGATTGTCATACCTTAGTGGTGTGTTTATGTACGATATGTTCTGACAGATGCCTTATTGTGATTGTATATATTTAACGTGTAACAGATACCTCAATGCGTCTCAAAACGTATATCTAGACTTGGCAGCTTATCGTTGGTATTATCTCTGATTTATCGTTAGCGCAAAATAGAAGAAAGAGGCAACTAGTGCATGTTGGCATGGAACATAGACTGAATACCTGTTAGTATGCTATCCTAGTCTAAGCACGCTCTTTACTGAACAAGATGATGCAATCGATCGATCGTCAACGTTATCAGATATGCAACAATTGCGACTTTCCTATTCATCATGTCGTTCATGGACAAAAGATCTTGCCAAAAACATCTTTGTCGCTTTTCTGCTCAATCTGCCTAGACAGGAAACTGGAAACTGTACAGACTTGGCGTCTTGGCTAGCAGCAACTACATGTACAAGGAAGCTGCTAGTATGTTTTTGTCTAGCATGGGTGGGTTATTTTGTAATTGTACTAGTGGTCGGTCATACGAAGATGTTCTAATCTGCCAAAATAAGTCTATCTCACCAGAGCAAAGCCAGGTCTTAATCGAGTCTTGAAGAAGCTCGAACATAGCCATGGACCCTCCAGCTGTCTATGTTCCCCTACCAGGAATGGAAGGACCCATGAAGGATGACGGAAGTTTGTCCTTCTTGTCATGCAATACGCCGAATCTGATTTTAGCTGCATAGGAACACAACCCCGGTAGTCACTACACACTAAAGAGTGCCTTGCCTACTCTTATTGTCACTGCGAACGAGCCCGAAGATGATACCGTATATGACAAGGCAAAGCACTACTAGCTTCCTAATCGAGAAGCTTGAGCTAGCATAAGACGGAGAAGCAACCCTGGACAGGCTTTGGCTGAGCGAAGCAAAGCACCTATAGTGGCCAGAGTACCTGTGACTTTATCTGTTGGTTAATAGCGGGAAGAAGTCGCTTAGTATACCTTGGCATAGGTATGGCTGGGTAATGTAGCACAGATTAACTCAGCTCAGGATGGAAGCTTGATAGTTGAATTTGAGTATTGGCTGGGGAGCATTGCTACTCTCCCTCACGATAACCATAGCGTCCAAGCTTGCCTTTGCAAGATGGTCGAATACCGGATAGACACTGAACAAGTGCCTCCGATCCTGAACCCCTATTCACTTATAACGTCAATCTAGACTTTTACCGTCTAACAGTCGGCAGGTAGGTGCACACTCTGACACATCGTGTCATGATAATGGTCCTTGAGAAGCTTCTGATCGTAAGCCTCCTTTGGAGAATAAAAAGAAACTGATTCCCGCTCCAGAAACTTCTTTTTTTTTTTGTCTCTCCTCCTCACCCCTCTCAGGCCTCACAGTCCTTCACTCACCATTCACAGTTCAGTCATTCATTCACGAGATCTTTTCGTAATATCACTCGCTTTCGCTGCCAACCATTCACTTGCTTGACACCTTTGATTATACTACAATCTTTCACAATGAAGTCTGTCATTGCTCTTGGTCTTCTTACTCAGGCTCTCTCTGTCAGTGCCCACCCCTCGCGCCGCTCTAATGACGCCCACGTCGCCAAGCGCGGTGTTGATGTGAGCGCTTTCCGCATGCCTTCTAAGTCTTCGTATGTGGACACCTTCCAGACCAAGACCAACACCATCGTTGCGTCTATCGTGAAGCGTGGCTCGAACTACGTCGAGACTGCCACTGAGCTGGTCAAGAAGGTTGCTCCTGACGCTTCCTTCCGCCTGGTTGAGGATCACTACATCGGCACCAACGGTATTGCCCATGTGCACTTTCGCCAGACCATCAATGGCCTGGATCTGGACAATGGTGATTTCAACGTCAATGTAAGTTAAATTTTATTTTTATTTTTATTTTTTGCTTTATTGTAACCTATTTGAGACATGACTAACCCTTTATCTTATAGATTGGCGCTGATGGCACCATATTCTCCTTCGGTAACTCTTTTTTCGAAGGTGAAATCCCTACTCTGAGCCGCCGTGACATTTCCGAGCCGCTAGATGCTCTGACTGGAGCTATTAACACCCTTGGCCTTAAAGTCGAGGTCTCCGACGCTAAGGTTCATAAGACCACTGATGAGGCCTACACTATCGTTGGAGCTACTGGTGTTCAGAAGAACCCCGAGACCAAGCTTGTTTACATCCAAAATGAGGACGGTACTCTGGCCCTTTCATGGAGAGTTGAGACTGACGTTGTCGACAACTGGCTATTGACCTACGTTGACGCTACTACCAACACTAAGATCCACGGTGTTGTCGACTACGTTTCTGACGTTGCAACATATGAGGTTTACCCTTGGGGTGAGGTCAACGACCCCGAAGAAGGTTCCCGCGTCGTGGTTACTGACCCCTGGGACAAAGAGGCCAGCCCCTTCACCTGGCACGGACTGGGCTTTAACAGTAGCGTCACCAACACTACCTTGGGTAACAATGGTATTGCTCAGGTTAACCCGGACGGTGAGGACGAGTACCTTGACAACTACCGGCCTTACAGTGCCGACCTGGACTTACGCTACGCGTATAACCCTTCTATGAATGACACCGATTCGTACCGCAACGCATCCGTGACTCAGCTGTTCTACACTGCGAACAAGTACCACGATCTGCTGTATATCCTGGGCTTCAACGAGGCCGCCGGTAACTTCCAAGCTAACAATAACGGCAAGGGCGGCGAGGGTGACGACTACGTCATCTTGAACGCCCAGGACGGCTCTGGCTTTAACAACGCTAACTTCGCCACTCCCCCCGATGGCTACAACCCCCGCATGCGCATGTATCTCTGGACCACCGCCACCCCAATGCGTGACTGCGCTTTTGATGCCAGTGTTATCATCCACGAGTACACTCACGGTCTGTCCACCCGTCTGACAGGTGGTCCCGCTAACTCTGGCTGCCTGTCCACCTATGAGAGCGGCGGCATGGGTGAGGGCTGGGGTGACTTCATGGCCACTGCTCTGCGCCTGAAGAAAACTGACACCCGCGACGTCGACTACGCTTTGGGTGACTGGGTTTACAACAATGAGGCCGGCATCCGTGCCTACAAGTACTCAACCTCGCTGGAGAGAAACCCCTACACCTACAAGAGCGTGGACGACCTCGTCTTCCAGGGTGTTCACGCCATCGGCACTGTCTGGGCTACTATCCTGTACGAAGTTGTCTGGAACCTTATCGAAAAGCATGGCCACCCTGAGTCCTTTGAGCCCGTCCTAGAGGATGGTGTTCCCACCGATGGCAAGTTCCTGGCCATGAAGCTGGTACAGGACGGTATGGCTCTGCAGCCTTGCAACCCCACCTTTGTCTCTGCTCGTGACGCCATCCTCGATGCCGACAAGGCCCTGACTGGCGGTGCTAACGCGTGTGCTCTCTGGACCGCCTTCGCCAAGCGTGGTCTTGGCAATAGCGCTAAGGCTGCTACCTGGGACCGCGTTGAGTCCTTCGATATCCCTGACCAGGCCTGCGGCAACTCTTCTCTGCCCGTGGAGTCGTCGACTGCCTAAATCGGGTTCTGACCTTGCCAATCATTCCGTCAAACTCTTCCATCTCTTCTTGACTTCTTCGACCACGTCAGGGTCTTCGGCCCGGGGACATGTTGACATTCATATACATACATATTTTCATCCGATTTATTAGTTTTCGTAGCATCGATTCGCTGGGATCACATAGAGCTTCCAAGATTACATTTTGTATATAGTTACCTCCAGATTCGATATCTGGAGGTTTATGTATCTAGGGCTATAATCAATTATAAGTTATTCACAAAATTCTCTGCTAGCAGCGCGTCATAAATGTGAATATATTTCTGTTCTGATATTTCCAACTGTGATTTGACATAATATGTCGTTTAGCATCAGTATAGTAGCTGCACGAGATTAGTACAAAGTATGGATGGCTCTGATGACGGCGTAATGTAGTAGGATGTTAGGAGTATACTTATTGTGACAAGATCGCGCATAGACAGCAGAAGACAAATTGCTCTCTGAGCTAGAGGAGGTAGTCGCCGTATTGGGCGTACCAAGAAAACTATCTTTGAGATAAGCTTGTACTGCTGGCTAGCGAGTGGATCTAAATAACAACTGACATCTATAGATAGCAAATAGCGTTGTATGGGCACGAGGTATGACGGCATTGTTTCTTTTCTGGACTAAGGCGTGCCGCACTTGACTAAGTGATACACGCATGGATCAAACATAGCTAATTACGTTGCCTAATTTCAGATGCAACAGTTATGTGTTTATCTCTAATATAGAGCCAAGAAACAACGACATCGATGTTTGTTTGCTCAGTGGGTGGTGGTTGATCGCGTATATGCTGCTGTCGATATGATGAATACATGTGTTCTAATAGTTGAGGTAAGTGCGTTATGGTTTGGTTTGGATGCATGCGACGTATCATTGAAGCTCGCCAGGCTGCTTGTTCTTGCTCTGTTGGGTTTCACCATAAACTAGGTGTTGGTAGCAATTGTGATTTTGCAACCGTGATCAACTTTTTGATTTACTACGCTGAGAAACTCACTTAGCTAGATGCTTGTGCATGCATTCATCTATTGTACAAGTGGACTCTTTGTTTCCATGATCATTGGATTGGCATACAACGGTCGAACTAACAACTTACAGGTACGTTGACAGCAGTATCTTGTTCATTTAGATATGGGTAGGAACTAACAACACAGTAACAAATTCTTTATGCAGTAGTTTTTTTTCGACCAAGACAAGAAGAAAGTTTAGTCTAGTCTCGTCAAGACCGATCGCCTATCTTGGCTCTTGACTATGCAACACTGATGCGCAGCGTCTGATTGTGTAGCAAATTTAAAATTTGCCTTCTTTGCTGAAGTTTAATCTTATCAATGATTCGCTAAGATCAGTCTTGCAGGATCCTTTTTCTTCCTGTTTGCTCGTGAAATTGATAGTTCAGCAATACACCTCAGCCAATAGATTAAGCTCATGGCCCCTACAATGCGATAAGAGTGCTTTTTGCGACAGTTTGTGCTTACTTCCTCCGTGATTACATTTCTGCAAAAAGGACTGACCGCTTGAAGAAACTCCCCCACCCCCGGAAAGGTAAACAACATTGATAGAGTGCTGCGAAATACAGAGATAAGTAAGCAACTTGTGTCGAAGGTCACATGGATTGACTCTCTTTAATGATTGGTATGTGTCTGTTGCTGATATCAACTCCTCAACTACGTGATCCGTTTATTCCGCAGTGGGGGCATTTATCTTAGTATGTAGCTGAAGCCAAATCTCGGAAGTTTTCCTCTTCTGGCTACTTCTTATCACAGCACGTCTGATATCTGCGATAGATGCCTGGCCATCGAATCTGAGTAATAAAAACTCAATACCCGAAGATTTTCGTTGCATAATGGAGATACATTTACTCGCATTGGCCTAGACATCGCCAACAAAACAACAGTGCAAGATCCCTCCTATCCGAGACAGCATCCAAGGTCTGCGGCTTACTGCTACCACTACTATGAAACACTATATCCTGTAACTAGCTGCTCTATAGTAGCACTACAACAGTTTGTCTTGTAACGTTATCTCCTCTTCTCCTTTGGCGTAGCAGTGGAACCGGGCTTCATCATCTATTACAATCATTTGTGTATGCTATGTCTTTTGGTGTGAACGAACGGAACGATGACGTTACTTGTCTTCACGTGCGTGGTTGCTTGATTCGACCGCCAAGACTCGCCGCAGAAGCTATATGTGTTGCTCTGGAGTGCTTGGCTCTGCAATATAGCGGAGAAGATCTGCATAGTACAAGCCATTAGCGGCAGAGAAAGTTGTTGTGATCTGTAGGGCTTGATTTCTTTTCTTCTTTTTGTCCTTCCATGATCTTGGCGCTACTAGGATCTTACCGCGACTTTTCTAAGTTTGCGATTTGACAGGCTGGCCAAGAGAAATACACAAATAGCTTATACTAGACTATAGACAGATACATGATATTTCACTACATGGCACAACTTACTATATAATACGCCTTCAAGTTTACCGCAAATATCAGCGAATCAGGCCCTATCATTCATTTCCTTGCTCACACAGTCGTATTTCTCAATGCCTAGTTTAGTGGTCTAAAGGCCCCCCCTTGTCTGTTCATGCGTCCCCACGTTGGCTTATAAGAGACTCTGACTGGCGCTTTTGCTTCTTGCTTATCTCTCTAGATAGCGGCTTATAGTAGTAGCAAGCGTCTTTTATCTCTGACAGTTTTCACATGCAAGCGGGTCTCTTTTGCTATCTCGTAGTAGTAGTATACTATCAACCATGGGGTTGCTTCGAGGAGCCGAACGACGGTAAGTAAGCTACTCGGCCACTGAAAGAGAAAGTGGATCTGGCGCTTCTACAGTTTTTCAACATGGCTTATTACTCGATTATATATTAACTATGACAAGACTCGCTTCGACAATGCAACGCTGTTTGGCGCAGCTTTTGTAGAGACCTAGCACCGACTTCAGGCTCTTAACCTATTTCGGCTCTAGTTTGCCCTTTTTACTATAGTATTCGTCGATTTACAAAATTTTTTATTCCTACTTGCTTTCTGAGTGGCGCGCTGCAAGGCATGAGGAGTGACAGCTTGTCTCTACTCCTCTCCTCTCGCTCGTAAGCCCAGCAAGCATGTGAAGACTAAGAAGGGAAATCCCCCCC
>LXGT01000432.1:0-22301 GCA_001640655.1 Endoconidiophora laricicola | reverse complement strand
GGCGTCGTTTTGATTGCGTAGCAAGGAAGGTGGAAGTTGAATAAACACACACACCCCCACACACAGATAGTCTGCGCTACTTCGTATGTCGGAGGCAAAATAATAAACATACCATCGTTATCATCAGCTTGAGCAGCGGGTCTATGGATGAAGGGCATTATAATAGCTACACATACACATACACACATATAATAGCTTTATCTTGGTATCAAGCACTCGTATCAAGCAGGGTCGCCATAAAGTACAATCAAATCGAGTCATGGGATGACAATGCAGGAAATCTTAGTTGGAAACTTGGCGGAGGGAACCTTTATGGACTTAAATTGACCAAGTATCGCACTGTATAGTACGATGCTTGATGCTATAACTATGCATGACTTTATCCATACCTCAGCATTGAACACAGCAGTCGTTGTCCACTTATCCGCGGCTACTTATGGCAAAGGCTGTGTAGAGATTTTGATATGCCAAGATGGAGTGTTGACTTTGAGGACAGTGCACACTATCTGTTACAGAAAAAAGTGTAGACGACGTCTGTGATGACATTAACTCGACTTAACCCACTGTATGTATACTGTATGAATCTTGGGTCACATCGTGGCCAATTTCTGTTTTCGTCTTCGCAATTTTCGTGGTGAAGGAACAACCTGATAGTAGTATATGCGGATATATATTAGAAAAAGAAAAAAAACTAAGCCCCCCTCCCCCCCGATTGATAAGCATTTGGCGAATCTGCCGAATTAGAGTGTTTCTCTTAAGAACAAAGATATAAGTAGAAACGTAGTTCGAGGTAACATCTCGAACCCCTGTTTCTTTACTTTAGATTAGCATTATGCAGTGAAGCATCATCTACAACAACTCATATTAGTCATCAGTTACTCGAGGAAAGATATGGGGTGTTTCAAGAACTTTCGTATCGCAATGTGAAGTAGGGGACATAAACCAAGGGACTCAACGGGTGTCGGCTTGTAGAAATGTCGCTTGTTACGATATCATGACAAGGCTTGCTAGATGTACAATTTACTAGGCGGAAGTTTATCTATCACATGGAAGTAGTTCTCCGTCATATTTGCCGGTGATGTGTGCTGTATTAGTCTCATACTTGTCACATCTACCAGCTGCCCTCCGATATAGCACCATATGTAGGTTGATTAGGAGCTTGAGAAGGCTTTGGTGGTATAAAAATAAAGAGTAAATGATGTACTTTGCCGAAAACAAGGGTTGTTGCCTATTGTGAGAAGCGAAGGTTTTGTGAATGGAGTATTCACTGCCCGATTTGAAACGAGATACGAGGTCTCAAGATATACATGCCTGCAAGTTTGGGGGTTCTTGGGATGATACAAATTATCTTGTCTCTATTTTAATTATTGCCTGTTCGAGAGATAGCCGAACTGTAGTCTCTACATAGGAGGGCTACAGATGGAGTCGACTCATGTAGAGATGGGTAGTGAAGGGACCTGTTAGAAGTCGGGTAAAGACTGTAGTGGGTGAGCAACTGTTGCCTCATACTAATGTGGTTCAAGGTTGACGAGGTATCGTCTGATCGTCCCCAAGAACCTGGCTTTATGAAGTTTGTAGAAACTTCGGTATAAGATTATAGACCGATCCCAGTAAGCTAGACTACATGCATTCTTTACTGTTCGTATGACTATACTGGACAGATCATACCTACTAAATGATGTCTGTAGCAGTGCTCTGTGATGGTATGTGCTCACATGGGGAATTACTGCCTGCTACATAGCGAGCCTTATTCTCCAACTAATAACCCAATTCAAGTAGCGCGCGAATAGCCGGCCTTAATAGGGATTATGCAGGAAGTAGATAATGGCTATGTATGAAAGAAAGGATTAATTAACAAGGTACGTTACTAGATGGAGATAAATTTCCGGGGGTTTTGTGTCATGGGGGCTATTTATATCCGTGTCCCCGTTACTAGTGTGTACTAGTAGTAGGGTTAATGCGCCGTTAAATTACTAGTATCAGTCTTGGTTACATGAATCTGTAGCGATCGCTTTTCGTGCGTGAGTAGAGTAGGAGGTTCATGAACAAGGAAGATGCACGATCGTCAGATTGATCTCCGCCTTCGTCTCAACCGTGGCGAAACAGGCACGTATGCCACACGATAGAATAGAAGCTTCTCATACTTCTTATCCTAGACGACAGGAGCCAAAGCAACAAGAGCAGGGGTAAGAACAGTGTGGCTGGACGAAGACGGTGGACCGGTATGTATGGGTGTAACTATTACTCTGGCTATAGCTACGGCTATAACTACGGCTATGATGGATATGATTAGCTGGGTAACTTGGGACGATGGCGGTTAAGGGCGTGTCTGTGAGAAGGTAACATGTTGTGTCAGGTTAAGCCCCCGGCAAAGTAAAGAAAAGCTAGTTACTCTTTTATTTATTTATTTTTTATATTTTATTTTTCTTTTTTTTTGGGGGGGGGGGGGGGGGGGGGGGGGGGGTCCTTAACCCCAATACTACTAGTACCATTTGATGATTAGAAGCGAACTATGACGATTAGTTCCTCTTGTAAACCTAGTCCGTCGTTGTTTGTAATATCTTGTCCCAATTTAGAACTTCTTGGTAAGTATTGAACTTAGGCTATGGGGACTAATGGAATTGCCCTGTGTATGTAGCATTCATATCGCAGACGTGTGATTCAACCAAGGAGTATAAGAAGAAGAGGCATCCGCACCAATGACATCTGGATATGTTACCTTTGGAGAATTACGCGCACTCACTCTTGCGTTTTGCGGTTGTTTCCTTCAGTTCAGTTACTTCACCCACATTCATTCTTTATTCTTCAGTCTTTTCTTTTCTTTATCTTTGATAGACTTCCCGAGTCCAAGTCACTCCTTTGCTTCTACGCACATTTGCTACCATTCACCCTGAGTTCAGCACACCTCACATTCGTTTCTTGACCGTAACTCACCGTTGATCACCATCTTGAACTGCCGTCTATCCATCTCTATATCTTTCTTCCTCTTACAGTGAGAGCTACACCTAGGTAGACATTCTCACCTCACCTGCTTCAACTCCCTACCATCGTTCACTCTGCATCCAATTCTTGCATGTTACTATTATAGCTGGCTAGCTTTTTTTGAAGACGGTGTTTTCTACCTACAGATTACAACACAACGTCGGGACTGGTCTCTGACAAGTCTTTGCAACTTTACGCCCCTTACGACACGTTTTGTACGCTTGAGCTAAGCTTCAGCCACTCAGTTCTGTTCAGTTCCGTTCTATTTGTCTTTGTTTCCGTCTTCTTCTCGTTAACGACGCTTACGTTTTGAGATCTTTTCCTGTCTTCTGAATAGTCGCCCTTTTTTCTCCTTTCTTTCTACCAACTTATCCTAAGATTAACCATGTCTAGGTATCTTCTTGCAATGATGCTTACCCTGGCTTCCTACACTGTAGGTCTTAGCCAGGACACCCTGTCGGCAGTCACTGTTACCAACATTGCCAACGTGCGTGGCAACCTCTACCTACCTTTGACAGCGCCTGACGGCTCTTCGATCACGTGGGCTTCCTCTAACCCCCAGGTTGTCTCTGCTAATGGTATCGTTAACCGTCAGCTTGATGACACCGACGTTGTCCTGACTGCCACTGCCTCTGACGGTACTCAGAAATTCACTCGTGATTTTAGCGCCCATGTCCTCAAGAACTTTACTCTGGATGCCATGAGTGGCTACGGCTTTGCCTTCTTCACTGGTAACTCCATTGCTGGCGAGAACATCTACTTTGCCTCGTCCATTGGTAACAATGCGCTCAAGTGGCAGGAACTGAATAACAACGAGCCTGTTCTATCAAGTATGTACGGCACCAAGGGCCTCCGCGATCCCTTCATCATGAGATCTCACGAAGGTGATCGTTTCTTCCTTCTCGCTACCGATCTTAGCATCGGATCTGGCACCACCTGGGGTGATAGTGTCCGCCACGGTTCGCTGTATCTGGAGATCTGGGAGTCAACCGATCTCAAGAGCTGGGGGGATCAACGCCACGTTCTGGTCTCTCCACCCACGGCTGGCAACACCTGGGCCCCGGAGGCGTTCTACAACGAGGACCTTGGCGAGTATATTGTGTACTGGGCGTCTATGCTGTACCCGGAAAGCGACACTGCCCACACTACTACTAGCTACCACCGCATGATGTACTCAACTACTCGTGACTTTGTCACCTTTTCCGAGGCCAAAGTCTGGCAGGATGCCAACGGCTCGCGCATTGACACTACCATGATCAAGAACTCTGCTACTGGCTTCTACCACCGCTTTACCAAGGATGAGGGCGGCGGCACTACTGGCTGTTCTGACATTATCCAGGAGCGTTCGACTGACATGCTGGGACAGATAGATCGCTGGTCCATTATTGATTCTTGCATTGGCAAAAAGGCTGGTGCTAGTGCCGTCGAGGGCCCTACTGTCTTTAAGAGTAACGCCGATGATATAAACGGCGAGAAGTTCTACCTTTTCGTCGATGAGTACGGTGGCCGTGGTTACATTCCTCTTGAGACGAACGATATCGAGAGCCCCAACTGGACTGTGAGCGCCAACTATCAGCTACCCGCCCATCCTCGTCACGGCACTGTCCTTGCTCTGACTGCCTCTGAGCTGGCCAACCTCAACACCCTGAACGCGAAAGTCCGCAGAGCTGATGCTGATGTAATTGTCAACTACGATTTCACAGTGGGTGTTACTAACGGCCGGATTGCTGACTCGTCGGGCAACGGCCGGGACGGCGAACTTTTCGGTAACCCTACTGTTATCAATGGTGCCATGACGTTTGACGGCGTCGACGACTTTGTCAAGCTGCCTGACAACATTCTACAGGGTCTTACGGAGGTCTCTGTCGAGGTTGAGCTTCTCATCAACAAAGAGCAAAAATCCCCGTTCTTCATCTACGGTATAGGAAACACTGTCAACGGTGCGGGTAACGGCTACATGTTTGCCACTGGAACCCCATTCCGCGCTGCCATTGCTACTGGGGATTGGACTACTGAGCAGGCGGCTTTCAGCCAGGCAGATCTAGGTCGTGACACGTGGATTCGCATCTTCTACACACTAAGCAATGGTACTGCTATCATCTACATCGAAGGTGTTGAGTCCGCCCGCTCCACGAACCTGACAGTGACACCTGGTGACATTGGTGCCGGTTACACGACAGCTAACTACCTTGGAAAGAGCAACTACGATTCGGATGCTCTGCTCAACGGCCAGGTCCGCTTGTTCAAGATATACAACCGCGCTCTGAGTGCCGAAGAGGTCGCTGGCAAGGGCTTGGACAAGACTAAGATGATCAATGTCAACATCCAGCAGGAGGATTGTCTCAAGGTGCCTGCTTTGGTCGACTACGACAACTCAACCATCATCTTTGCCATGAAGCCCGGGACTGACTTGACTGCCCTAGCTCCCACTTTCAACATCTCGAGCGAGTGCACCGTCATCCCTGATTCCGGCGAGACTGTTGACTTCTCCAACGGCCCTGTCTACTACACCATCACTGATACTACTTCCGGCGAGGCTACTGCCGTCTGGATCGTCACCGCTGTCGAGATGCGCTCTCCAGTGCTGACCGGCGCCAACGCCGATCCAAACATTGCTGTTTTCAACGGAACCTATTACATGTACCCGACTTCGGATGGCTTTGATGGCTGGGGCGGCAACACATTTTACGTGTGGAAGAGCACAAACTTGATCGATTGGACCAAGTCTGCTGAGCCTATTCTGACCCTTGGAGGCGCTAACAGCACCGTTCCATGGGCCTCTGGCAACGCCTGGGCTCCTACTATCATCGATCGCAACGGCCAGTACTACTTCTACTTCTCGGGTAACAACCCATCTGTCAACCGCAAGACTATCGGTGTTGCTATTGCTAGCTCTCCGGAGGGTCCCTTTACCGCCCAGCAGAATGCTATGATTCTAAACAACGAAGCTGTCACTAGCGGCCAGGCCATTGACCCGGCTGCTTTCTTGGATCCTCAGACCGGCAAGTACTACATCTTCTGGGGCAACGGTTCGCCTGTCTATGCTGAGCTCTCTGATGACATGGTTTCCTTGAAGAGTGACACTATCAAGGCTATTAGCGGCCTGACAGACTTCCGTGAGGGTATTTTCATGAACTACCGCAGTGGACGTTACCACATGACCTACTCTATTGACGATACTGGCTCTGAGAACTACCGTATTGGATATGCCGTTGCCGATAGCATCGATGGTCCATGGCAATATCGTGGCGTCCTGTTGCAGAAGATTACCGAGAGCAAGATCTATGCCACCGGCCACAACTCCATCATTAACATTCCTAATACTGATGACTGGTATATCGCGTATCATCGCTGGATTATTCCCGGCGGTGATGGAACTCACCGTGAGGTCACGATCGATAAGTTGGAGGTTAGCGAGGAAGGTTACTTCCAGGTTGTTACCCCGACCTTGTCAAGCATTGAGCCTTTAAGCTAGATGCATGTATAACAGTTTTTGGTAGATTTTCTGTTGAGTAGATGAGAGAGAGGGAGAAAGAGTCATTTCCGTTTTCTTTGAGTATATAAACGCTTACCAAGACAAGGGGTGGGGTGTTGTTTGATGTATAGCCGAGGAGGGGATAGGGTGGTTTTTCTTTTTCTTTTTCTATTATTGTTGTTATTTCAATTCCTTGGTTCACATTATATACCATTATTTTTTTAGTTATTCCTAGTGACGTGACAGTAGTACGTTTTACAATTTTTTTTCTTTCCAACTCATTATTCGATTTTATATCCAGAAAGTGACTGTATATCTACACATGTTAGAATACTCTTACAAGGCAACAAACAAGGCAGGTAGGTACATTATACCAACGAATTGGATGAAATGAAATACAGTACTGAATAGTCGTAGTATACAGGCCAAGAAGTATAACAAAGAGTAGAAAAACTTTATACAAGGATTTCTAAGCAATGTGTATCAAAACTAATGCAAAAACCAAAGGCCCCCTCTTCTCCTTCTACCATTTTGTACCAACATGTTTTGTATTCCACAGTCACTTAGCTATAAGTTATCTAATCTGAAGGCAGATGTAGGAAGTGATGTATAGTGCCATATCCATCACATACATGTATGTTCATGTCAGATCACCAGCCACTGGTGGCTAGGTTGAACAAGCTGATATCATCGCGATCTCGGACACTAGCAGCTTCTGATTGTAATGAGGCAGGAGTTTGCGCTACACTGCTCACATTTATAGTGGTATACCGACTAAAATTAGCTCTACTGGTTAATCCCGATGCCGCTTAGCCACCATTTGATGCAATCTTGGCAGCCATAGTCTCATCACGAGCCTCCTCCAGACGTCCAAAGTAGCCAGTTGGGATGTCTGTAGCATTCTTTCCGTTGAAGACACCGACCTCAAACTTCTTAGGGCCATCATCAGGAGACGCCTCGGCGCAACCATCACAAAGGCCCTGTAGGTCTTGGTATATGACCTCATGGGCGCCAATGGTCTCAGCAATGGCGAAGTGGTCCTTGTTGGTAGCCACAAGTTCACTGGGAGAGGCAAGATTGATACCGTAGACGTGAGGATTGGAGATAGGAGGGGCACATGATGCAAAAATGACCTTGCGAGCACCTACCTCACGAGCCATTGCAACCTATCAGAGAAGGTTGATAACAATATCCTATTCGGAGATGACGATAACTCACAATTTCTTTGCTTGTGGTTCCACGAACAACGTTGTCGTCGACTAGAAGCACGCATTTTCCTTTAAGTTCTTCATCTACCGTTCTTAGTTTTCGTCTCACTGACTTTTGTCTAGTAGCCTGGCCAGGCATGATAAGGGTACGGAACACGTAGCGGTTCTTTACAAAACCCTCAGCATACGAGATTCCAAGGCTTTCGGCAACACTAGCCGCGGACACGTTAGCAGTCTCGGGCACAGGAATGATGGCATCAATATCCTTGATACCTTCTTCGCCAAGAATATCCCTGATCTTATGAGCCAACTTGATACCCATATGCTGACGACTATCATAGACACCGATGCCGTCGATAACGGTATCAGGACGAGCAAAGTACTCATATTCGAAGATACCAGGAATATAGCTCTTCGCAGGAACGGCCTAGCAGAACACGTACTTACTGTTCTTGCCGAAGGATACGGCCTAGCCAGGCAACATGTCGTGGATCTTACGGATGCTGAGCTGCCGTAGAGCAACACTTTCAGAAGCACACATATGATCCATGGCGCCAGGATTTGTTTCGGAAGGACGCTTTCCCATGACGAGGGGACGGATGCCGTGAGGGTCACGGAAGGCAAGTATGCCTATAAGAAGACGAAAGGAGATATGAGGAAGTAGTTAGTAGAGCTTAATCACACAATAGCTTAATCTAGTCAATATACATACCAAAGCCAGCAATCATGGCAGCACAAGCCTAGCCACATTCAAATCGAACAAGCACGGAAGATGCAGGGATAGTGACTGGCATTATATAGCGGCGTCGATGATATGGAATGTGAACATACCTATGTGAAGTAGATGTAGTACGCCTGGCTTAACATATCGTTGCTAAGTGATTATGGTAGATTCATGTTTGATTCAGTAACTATGAGAGGCATTGAGAAATGGAAGAATAATCAAATACAAAAACACCAAAAGTATGGCTATAGTTAGCTATTACTTTGTCAACCTTATTTTTCTACTAGCATCAGTTGAGGGGCAAAAAACAGAGTTTGCCACTTGTTACTACTATATTATCATGAGCAGCATTGGTTATAATTATTGGCTATAGATAGTTTGTACTCCCTATTATCTTAGTACTGATACAATCGGCTTACTTGTACAATAGAGTGGTAAAAGTAGAGTAGAAAAATACAGACATAAGGTCATATTCATAGTTTGTAGCACATTTGGCTTATTACTACAAATTGTATCATAGCCTGTCTCTAATCCAATCTTATCACCAATTCTCTTCTAGCTAGATTTAACCCTGGTAGACTCGAGCATTTAACCCCTAAAGGACATCTCTTGCTAAAGAGAATTTCTAATGTAAAAATCTCAGGCAGTCTGTCATAGTCAAGTTATGAGTTAGAAAATATATATGAAGAGACTCCCAGGCTGAAGAGTAGTAGAATTATATTTCAAACCAATCATTGCTCAGTGCATATTTGCAATTGATAGAAATTGACAAAGATGAGCTCACCCAATATACTGCTTCTCTTATCTATGGAGCATTGTGACAATAGCAAAATATCAATTATTATAGGACATTCCTATAGTAGTAACTCTCATATTAGTAACCTCATGACTCATGTACGCAGCCTAGTGATGGTGATGAAAAAGGTTTTTTCTTATATTTGGTTCCTTTCTTCTTTTGACAGTAGCTTAATAAACTCCTCGATATAACTTCACATATAACTTGTAAAGTCGAAGGCTTTGTTCTTTATCAAGCGATATGCACGTGAGAAACGAAACTTACGTAAGCTGCCATTGGAATTTAGACTGCATAAATTGATCGCTATATAATAACCCTTGTTACAAGATAACCCTATTCGTTGACTTTTAGCTACTGGAAGCGTAACTATAATGAAGCTAATGATTACTAGAAGTTCTAGAAGCTTAGGAGGTTGCAAATACCATTCTATCATTTCCAAAACCGTACATATAAGCATTCACTAGTGGATTCTATAGAAAGAAAAGAGATACCGTAGCCTTACAAGATCTGCAACAGCTTGTAACAGTAGTTCATAAATATGGCTTGAATTTAGTAGTACATACTAGTAGTTATATGCGTGGTACGGCCTTCTTGCGTCCGAAGGCATGCAAACAATAGTGCTTCAGGAGAGTCTAACTAGATGAAGTGGCAGGCAACGACGAGAGAGAGATATATGACTGCGAACTGAGCGACTGTGAAAAGAAAGAAAGGTTGGCCGAGTGTATATGGCTATGCTCGGAATCAGGCGGAACTTGCGTAGGAAAATGACACAAAACCTCTGGAATGGACGAGCCAGATAGATGTTTAACCACGGGCGTTGTTGATACGGACGAACATATACTTAGACGCCTAAGACTGGTATCTAATGTTATGGCGTTCACGTCATAGTTGATTTCTAATCTAGTAATGATGGCGTTCGCGTCATAGTTGAATTCTAATCTAGTAATGAGCAAATCACTTATAAAATCAAAAATTTTATATGTTGTTGCTTGCCTTTCTCCCTGCTACTGGAAAACACAGGGTCCTCACTTGGTAACATGCCGTTCAAACATACATTCTAGCGTCGTGTGCACGTACTGTGTAATACCAGTATAGTCACTTAGAGGTGAATAAGTACGTTGTAGGCACTACGGGACAGGCTCTTGTATAGTTACTAATAGTAACATGTAGATGTTTGTAGACTTATACTAACCATCGGTCAGAGAAAAGACATTGAGAGTCCGATTACCTACAGTCATCAACATAGCTTTATATCACTGAGGTTTGAGCGTGTTTCTGTTTTGGTTAGGCTATCTCTCACATTACAAGAACATCAGCCTTTCAAAAAGATGATAAGACACAGGTACTGTCATAGAATATGATTAATTAGTAGTAAAAAAGTCAATTGGAGAACCCTCACAATTGTCCCAGTACTGCAAGTAACAAACAAGGCAAACTAGCTCTCAAGGTGGTGAGCACGGTCCCACACCACGTGTATTACTTGGGAGAACTTACCACTATGACTTAACCCATGTTTCTTCCATGGTTGCGCTGAGTTTTTGCCTGCAGGGTTCATACCGGATTCTCAATACGATGGAATGTATCATTATAGTTGTAGTCTTGAATAATAGCGCAGGTAAAGCGTGATTGCAAGTCTGGGAGCCGCAACAAACAAGGCCGAGCGCGGATTTTTGTTCATGTTACTTTGATCTATTCCACTAATAAAAAGATTAGTTACATAAACTAGATAAATATCATTATTCGCATAGTTGTCTTTGGCCTTCGATGCTGTGTGGTCTCTGGCTTTACAGAGTCCCTCCCTTCGCCCCCCCCCCCCCCCCAATCCCCATCTCACAGTATATCATATGTAAAAAGTAGGGACATGAATTGCAAGACTCTTGTGTAGTTACTGAATACTATGGATTAGTATTAGCCATGGCCAATACAGAGAGCTGACTCTTTGTCATTGTCTTGATGCTACATAAAAGCCATGTTTACTTTAAGCTCGGCTGTGGCTACGGCCACTGTTGTCTTCATTGCATTCAAGTGTGAGCATCAGATAAGATACTGATTGTGGTGCAGTATTATCTGCATCAGAGTTACTATCAGGGTGCGTATGTATATGTACGTTATTCAAAGAGGTTTGTACGAATTCAATGACTTGGAAATGTTGATCAAGTTTGCCCTAAGAAAAGAGGAAAAGCAATCAACTAAGCTAGGGGCTAAGACGTTAGTTTAAGGCTGCTGCTGCAGGAACAAAAGAAAAGAGAGAGCAAAGGCAAACCAATAACTAGATAGGATATGACAAGCATGTGTCCATAACTGGAACACAATATGCCGAGGAAGAAAGATATATATGCTTGATACTACGCAATTGTTGATTCCACAAGCACGGCGAGATAAACTTGACATGACGTTTGGGTACCGAAGTATCTTTAAGTTGAGTAGTAATTAAACAAATGATATGCTCCAACTGGTATGTACTTAACTGGCGCTGTGATTCGACGTTATGTCTGTTATCATTAGAATTTATGTTTTCGGAGAATACACGCGTAAGATAATAATAGCCCACGGCAAGATTCTAGAGGGAATAAAAGGATGGCCTAGTGCTAGACGAAAGGACTTGAAAGATGGGGGGGCTTTAAGAATTTCCCGCTACTCCCCTGGAAACAACTGGCACGATTACCATGATAGGTTACTGCAGCTGCTCTATCAAGGTCTTTGCCACATGGAGCAAGCATTACTGCCGGTAGAAGTGGTAGTTTTATAAGATAAAACCCGATATGGAAGTGTTTAGGAACCGGATCAGATGAGGGAAAAAATATATTAACGGAAGCCAAGATGTTATGTATAAAATCCAAGAGTATTGACCATGAGAAGACTAGCATACCAGTATCATGGTAGCAATCATGTCGAGGTGGCAAGTAATAGAGGGAGGGCTATGACACTGGATGGAAGCTATAATGTGTGTTCTAATATATGCGTAGTAGAGCATTAAACGAATAAGAGTATGGAATGCCATATCCAGGCTTTGATTTGCTAGTTACAGTCGCCTATAGCCAAGCAAACATACAGTAGGTACTGCTAGTAGTCCCTACTGTTATTGTACAGGATTAGCGGAGGATTTTGGAGTAGCATTAGTCTGGGCCAGAAAGGCGAGAATTACAAGAATGAGGATTACTAGTGGCCTGCACTGTTTTAGCGTAATGGTGGAGTGGAAAGAATATAGATTATATTTATGACACAAGAGCGGCAATGCACAGGGTATTTTGTTAAATCCGCTAACTAATGTTGGTTGAAAATAGTTAGTAAGTGTACAAATGAGTGTTGTATCAAACTACAGTGCTGACTTACTATCCTCAAGTTTGAACACCATTTACAATTATAAGCGTATCGAACTCACTATGCCTTACCTATTTGACGTCACATGTGCGTATTCGTAGAAGGACAAGTACTGGCACTTGCATACTAGACGCAGCCCTACTATCACCAATAGCAAGTCTTCCGCTTTACTGTATGCATTGATATGGCAACACTTACATCAATGGCAAGTCTACAAAGGACTGTACTAAACACCCCAGATTCAAGGGAATGTCACTGCTATTGGTGTTGGGCCGCTAAGGAACGTTCTAAGATATGATCAGAAGGGCCTGAAGAATCCTCTGTGTTTGACCCAGAAGCGATCTTGAATTTGACTGGGGGGGCATGACTACCATGTAGATACTGTGGCGTCTATGTTTGCTAAGATAGACTACAAGGTACCGTATTAGCAGTGTTACACTACTCTGATGTTGCTACTAGTTTGTGCTGTGAAACTTCTACAATATAGTATGGCTTGGCCCTCCACCAATGCGCATACCATTGACCTATAAACAGCATCATCGCTTGTTTGCCAGCGTTTCTTTCATTCTACACATCTTCAAGTTCTGTGAACTCTACTGTTTCCTTTCCTATCCAGTCTTTTCTTCTTTCCTTTTTGTCCCTTGCCTTTCTTTGTGCTACTGGAGTAAGACTCCAATTGTCTTCTTTCTTACCAGGAGCACACAGAACATGGCCAGTGAGTGAACAGTTGCTGTACATCTTCTTATCTTAAACTTCTTGTGCTTTCTTTCACTTTTTTTCTCTATACTTTTGCTTTCACGAGCTCTCACTAAGCTACTGCAAACCTGTAGTTGCTCTCAGGTCCAACTAACTGGTTTAGTTTTGTATCAGCGTGACGTCATTCGCCGTTCCCAATCACATATTAACTGCTTGTCGATTGGGTTCTTGGATAATACTTGCATCTAAACTCCATACGCACCATACGCAGGCCTGGAACAGCACATATCATCATCTATCAGGCTCAGTGCACTAAACTTCGAAACCTACAATATCACCTTGAATAATCTACACCAATCAGTTACATTATAGAAAAGGTAGATGTCGTACTGCCTTTTGTGGCCTTACACTTCTACAGTATAATTCTATCCGCCATCTAGATATACAATCAAGATGCCGTCTCTTATTAAAGAGCCATATGCAATCACGGCTGAGATGTATGTCTCGCATTCAAATCTCACCATGGGTTGTATTATTGGCCTGACCTTGATCGCAACCTTTATGACCATTGCTAGAATATACGTGCGTGCTGGCATCATCCAACATATGGGCTGTGATGATTGGTTAGCGGTAAGCGCATGGGCAACTTTGGTCATTGGCTGCATAGCAACGAGTATTGGCACAAGACATGGTCTTGGCGAGCATCAACAAGTTGTCCAACTAGATTTGGACAGATTGGTGCAAGGTTGGAAGGTATGTTTTCAGGCCACATGTGAATGATCTCACTAATGTATAAGATCTGGCTAACTTTATTGGTACATTAATAGTGGTTTTATGTTACGCTAGCAATGTACACCATTTGCATTCTATTTGTCAAGATGACTATCTTGTTCCAATACTACAGAGTGTTTGGGATCACGGCTGATAGATGGCGTTATGTTGTGGCCATCGTCATAACCTTTTGCTGGAGTTTGTCACAGGTCTTTGTTGTCATATTCTGCTGCAATCCCATCAAAGGTTATTGGGACCCTCGTATTGACCGAAAGTGCTTGCCTCATGTCCCTGTTTACTTCACTAATGGGGCAGGCAATATCATCACCGACTTCATCGTTGTTCTACTTCCAATGCCGGCCTTGAGAAGACTTGAACTCCCCTTCAAGCAGAAGGTGATGCTGATGGGCATCTTCAGTCTTGGCTTCTGGTAAGTTCATGATATGTCCTTCTCCATTTAACCGACCTGGGCCAAAACTTCATCCTAGAATTTCATACTAATATAAACCACCTTTACCTACAGCACTATCGCCATTTCCGTCATTCGCCTGTTTTACCTGCGCAAGGAAGCCGACGAGACATGGTCTTATGCTCAAGTTGCCATCTGGTCGTTTGCTGAGATCACCTGTGCCCTAGTCTGCTCGAATCTGCCTACACTTCGGCCTTTGCTGCAACACACGTTCCCTAGTATATTCAGCCGATACGGGACTACGAAACAGTTTGGTACTAGTGGAAGACCTTCAGCATACGGAGCCTATGGAGCCACAGATACTAAGAATGGGGGTGGCATTATGCAGACTCGTACTGTTAATGTTAGAAGTGAAAGTAGGGACAGCTTTGTAGGAAATGAAGGTCGGCCATCTGGACTCGAGATGAACACATTTGAGACTGTATTCGACTCAAAAAGTGAACATTCACGGGAAGATGATGTCCGGGTCTTTACTTCAAAGTAGCCATGAAGACATAGTACTGAGGATAGAAAGGTAACTAGTAGTTAGTAAATGACTACAGCTGGTAGCTTCTGCTGCCACACTCTTACAAATACGCGTTTTAATCATGAACAATACTTGTGTTGTTTTTTCCTTGACACTATAGTCAAAGAGGCTCCATGGTATGTATATAAGATATGTATACAGGAGACATATGTGAGTTTCATAGCCACTACTTCCTGGACGTTTATACTTGTTAGTAATACTACTAACTTTGAGGCAAGAGTTGCCAATCATCAAATACAGACACTGTACCATCATTTACTATAAGCTTAACTCCAATTACAGCACAAAATGATGGATATATGCGAGTTTTCAGGGCGGTCCGCTCTACAACAAAAACCTCTAGTACACTGTGATCGAATATGATGCGCAAATCAAACTTTTCTCAGTGAACCCATTCATGAACTGGAATAAAGTATGCGGGGCTTTCTTTGGATATGCCTTGATATTAGTATGGGAAGTGTCGAGAACGGTCACATGTCAACTCTTCATCACCTGGAACGAACTGAATTGCTGTTTTTTTCACCTACCTGCAACAAGTGTAAACGAATGTGTTAGTGATATATGACAGAAACCAGTATTAGGCACGCCAACCACTTCCATGCTGCAATACAAGCCCCGAAGATCGTGAGTTTTCGTTTTTCACGACAATTGGTAGCAAAGCCTCCATCGTCTCTAGAATTACCCCAAACCTGATGCCGTCGACAGCTTATCCGTACAAGGGAGCTCCCAGCCAGGAATGGGATCTTTACGCAGCAACTCGACTCTTGGGTCTAGCTGAGCTGCAAAGACAACGATGGTCTTTGCATGTTAATCAGTCTTGAGGACCTCAATGTTTTTGAAGTTACTCAATGGTGAAACTAAGGCCCCGACCACACCCTTTACCCACCAAAGTGCCATGCGACGGGGGAGTGACAGACACCCAACCTATTCTGTTGATGACGATATATATCTGGTAAATCATCCTCAAGAACCCATGCAAAAATCACTTGGGTTACCGTATTTGGGTCAGAAACAGAAAGAGTTAGCGGCATAGTATGTGCCATAGTCAAGTTCTCCAGCAGCCACGTGCTTTATACAACCATTTCTATCTGCAGATTTTTGAACATGTCCCAACAGCCATGTTTGTGCGTGAGTGGCACGGAACTCTCCATGGAGTTCTTTGTCACTGGCATCGGCAATAAGTCCCTCGACTCCGCATACAACTACCTCACGAGATAATACTTCACTATGTACTGTAGCACTAGCTGTTAAGAAGTTTGTAACCTCCCAGTTTATTCCAAGATCACGAACCCATTTTCCACGGGGGCAAGGTGCAAAGTTGATACCAGGAGTAGTAAAGGGCCCAGATACTCTCATTTGGAAAGATAATCTGTAGCCACCTCGTACAGAAGTAAAGTAGGAGTCACTCCTCTGATTCCACCGGATAATATACCAAAGAGTCGTTTGGTCGAGTCTTCATTCCCATATATACAGCGAGCCACAGCAGGCCATTCAGAAATGTAAGGACCGCGCCAGCCTGTCACATCAATGTTATCAGGTGGCAGAAGCCCAATGGGTTTTCCATGCTCTCTAGCCCACGTCGCACTATCCTCAATTGTTGCAAGGCTTACAGTTTCTGCACCACGATGATAATCGAGCGAGAAGTGTAGTGGGAGTCTACCTACTGAATTGTACACTGCAGTAGACTTGACAGCCTCACATTCAGTACCTTGTGGAACGAAACATCCAGTGAATACGCCCTTATTGTCATACTCAAACATAGATTTTGGAGCAATGCTAGGGCTAGGATGCAATTTCCAGGCGAGCAAATCATTCGATACTGCAGCTCCCCATGCGATATCGCCCTATGAGATCCTCCCGGGTGCCCACTGGAAGCCTACATGATAAAGTTTAAGAGAGAATTTATCCAAGAGCACAAGGGTCATTTAGCCATCCTTCATGCGGGGTGAGATGTAGGACTGGCCGCCAATCATTGAAGGCGGGGCTAGAGTCAGTTGAGGCATTAGTATCGTCTTTTTTGGTTGGATGGCATGATGTTGGTGTATTGAAAGAATGAGGCTGTTTGGAAGAGCCTTCAGCATTCCATTTGACATAAATTTGCCAGGCAAGACATTCAAAATGAAATAATTTCTTAGAGACAGAAAAAGGCGTAACAATGAGGCATCAAAGGCTTTTTGCCTTATTCAAAGCTTTGCACTAGTCAACTAACTATACCATTGGTATTATTGGAGTATTCTTCTAACCCTTGTTTAGGTTAACCCTACTATGCCAATAATGAAAATATGTCACGTTCTTTAAGCACAACCCAACCCTGAAAGAAGCTTGATAATAGCAATATTTTATGTAGTAGTACTGACTATACGCATTCATTGTCACTCTTGTATATCTTTGCCACACGCTATGCTCCACCTCCTGGTGTTAATCTAACCTGATCACCAGCTGAGAACTTTGCAGTTGCTTTACTTCCAAGGTTCAGTCTGTCCACTCTCCTTCTGAAGCTAGTAGCTGACGCCCATCTTGCCATCCTCTCTTTCTTTCCATTCCATAGAGCACGGCTGCGTGAGATATGTCTTCAAGAATGTAAGCCAGAGTATCTGCTTTTGCAGAAGCATGGAAGATTCAAGTCGTTGTAGTTGCTGAAATAGGCTTTTGTGTAGAGCTTCCAAATAGAACTGACGGCAGGATTACTAGCTCGCTGTAGACGCAATTCGCCATAGTGCTACAAACGGAGAACTTATGATAGCATAGGGGTTGAGAGGCTCTTGAAGCTCTTAGCATAGGAAGCATTGATGACCCACGACGGGAAGATAGCCCATTGACTATTGCTTGACAACGACATAGCTCACGGTTCAACGAAAGAAGTTTTTGTGTTCTGAGACCTCCCCCCATGACACGGTAGTTTTGCTGATGGTGAAATAGAAAGTGGCAGATTCGGCATCACATGTTACTTATAAGTATATCATGATCTTTTTCGTATGTTCATTTTTTTTCATACTGTTGTTTAAGTAAGCAGCAAAGTTTCCCTTACATGCTTTTATAAACAAATAGTTCAGATCATAGGGTTGTGCAGTAAATGAGGCTGAACAAATATTCCCAGGCCTTCCCATGTTTTTACTTACTGATTCCATTCACTATTTGTCAACTTGCGATGATGACCGATGTTCCGGAGTGGCCCAGCCTATATCCTGTTTTATGTCCTGTGATTTAAAACTCATCAAGAAACATCTCGCATTGACCATGATGGAGGAGTTACAGTCAGAAATCATCACTAAGCATCCTCCTAGAAATAAGTCAAATGTTTTCTGCAGAGGGTTTAAGTTGAGATTCGGTACAGAAAGCATTAATAGTTCTCCAGATGATTAAGGCTGGCTTTGTAGCCCAGGTAGTTCAGTCCATAGCAACTTAGTTCTATACTTGACTAACAAACAAGCCTATGCTGGATTCATCATAAGCTGTTTACTATTCTCACGATAAAATTGTTCTTCTGCAACTCTGCTTTCATCAAATACTATTCAAAGTGCTATTGAAACTTTCTACAATTTGGTTTTATCTTAATGGATTGACTTGCAGCTACTTATCCTGCCTCTGGTACTGTTATATATAAGAAACCCGACTCTGAGATATGGCAGTGGGCTTACAATCCTAACAAAGATATTGGTGCTACAATGCTATTAATGATGTTATTACTACTGATTCTATTATCTCATCTACCCCCCACTCTCTAAATTGGGATAGATATCACATGCTCTGTTGAAATGGAGCTAGACCTTCTACTTGCTAACATAGATGATTCGACCAGGTATACTTTGGAAATGTGCTTGACCAAAAAACAACATCTGATAAGCTTTTCAACTATGCCAGGGTGGTCACTATATGCCTTTATGACTCAACTGTGATGAATGGCCACCGCAAGCAAATGAGATGATGTATTGTGGTGTATATACTACACTTTGAGAGGCTCACAAGATGAAAAAGCCACACTGCTCATGAAATGACAAATTGAAATATGTAATTGAGATAGAATAACTACAAGAAGAAGGGTCAGTGTTGCAAGAATATAAGCAACGTATGTTAGAGTGTTACTGTTCGAGTAAATCATGGACAAAATGATAAACACAAACACTATTTAGAGACCATAGAGTAAGCAAGCAGTACCAAGAAGCTGTGTCCGGCAGATAGAGCAAACAGCAAGTGATATAATGTTATAAATGATGGATGCGTAAAGGTTACAAGTGCAGTTTGCTTGCATCTAAACGGAAGTAATGCATAAAATAGTGCGACTAGTGAGTCTAGCTAGTTTATATATATATCCGGAGAATTGTGATTCTAGATATACAGATGTTTCCGGTGAAACAGAATGGGTGATTGTCACCTATAGGCTTGGAGAAAGGTTAATAACAAGCAGTGAAGAAGCATGCTAGTGTAGAAGAACAATTAAGATATTGATAAGGGATAAGATAGAAGCTTGTCAGAGATTTAAAGGTAGGGAGACTTGAGGTAAGAGTTGTTTGCGTCAAAGAGCCAAGATTCTTTTAAAGCATAGTTCGGCGCATTGTTCAACTTACTGACGCAATAGAGATTTAAGTACCTCACATAACTAGACTCATACTAGATAGTCTCCTAGAATGAAACGGCATGATATATAACGTGAAGACAAACCCTGGAGGTGTAGCAAATGATAGACAATAGACGGAACCAATGGCATGGCAGCAAGCGGCGTCTTACAGGCTAGGCTATTAACAGAATACAGGATAAGTGGATCACACCAGATCATAACTTAACAAAGCATCATCAGGTAGCATTCTTACAAACGCTGCAATCAACAGATGGTGGAGTGATAGGTGTATGTCATTTGGCCCATTTTACAGACATCGTCTATGACAGAAAAGAGAATGTGCCAATGGAAGGGAACTGAATAAACTAAGAAGCAAAAGAGATTGGATCAGAACACAGGACGAAGAATTGATTAGAAGGTCGAGAATTCCAGATGATCTGACGTAAGACAGCAAGGAATCCATTGTCACGGATGGACACGGGTTGGAGGGCTGAAGTACACGGGAGAGGTGTAATCCTTGCAGAGGCCGCAAGTAATCTGACATGGAGGGAGAAGTTTGGCTTCTAGGTACGAGAAGGAGATATCTGAAATGGAAATCTAAAGAGACAAACATATATTGAAAGTCTGAAGAGAAGATTAAGACTGGAAACTAAACTATTGAAAGGGATGCCCTAAAGACATCTGTAATTGGAATCGGCAATGTTCTTTCAATATGTATAACATTCCATCAGGTTCGCTGTAGGCATCCATAAGGCACAGGTAACTCATGTGTTAGGGATACGCATCAGTGATTCATAACAGGAACGCGCTTTATATATCATGCTCTTCCCAAAGTCCAGGTTGGGAAAGACTCGAAACAGTATTGACAAAGACGTTTCGGAAAGCGTATCACTACCGCTTAATTCGTCACTACTATCGATACTGATCAAAGCACGACCGTCATTAGGGATGACAGTAACGTTAGTGGGGGGGAGACTGCGCACGTCAATGTATATTCTAAAAGCCCGGAGACGAATTTTGATCCAGCAGGCGGGGCACATATGAAAGTGGCCGGCCTGCCAACCAAGGGTGACGTATTGCCACATGTCGTATGCCTGAAAACACGGTAGAACAACGCGCGTCATCTCCGCCAAACCCCACTCGATACCGTCCTTTTCCCAAACACCAGGGTCGGACGACTGATGACCAGAACAGTATTTACAACGACGTTTCGAAAAGCGTAGGTGCTCCGTACCTGCCGCAGGCTTCATTATCTTCACAAATCGACTGACATATGGAGACAATGTGCTCTGAGGCTCGGTATACTTCGGACAGATGGGCAGCTTAATATCCATCGGTGCCGACATCTGCAGCATGCGGCGACAAGTTAAGCTTAGAGAAAGCCGGTCATTGTTGTCCGCGAGCTTTTCGAAGATATTCCGTGATACCATGGCAGGCATCCAGGTCCAAGCACCGGAAAAGGTGGCAGACTTGGCACAAATCTGGGCAGAGAGGAAGCGGGTTAGCTGAGAACACTGATACTAGTGTCTATATCTTTGTCTGAGTACTTACATTAGATGGGATGCAAGATGGAGTTTCAACAAATACGTCTCTCGGCTCTGTCCTCTCGCTAATATAAACAGCGCAGCTCTGGCCATTTCCAGATGGGTCGCCATTTAGGCACCGCATACGATTGATGATAGTTACATCGTCTTCTGCGGCGGGCGTTTCGATCGAATTGAGCAGATGACCCTCAAGAAACTTCTGACGTATAAGTTCACGCTGATTAGGCTCGAACTCATCCATGTATAGTCCATACAGTTGGGCAAAACCTAAGGTGACATATTGGTCATCAATAATGACGTCAAAGGCATCATCCGAGCAGTCGCTATCGGTTGAGGACCCCGAGTTGTTGCTATAGTTGGTACTGCAGCTGAGGTAGCCATCTTCGTTGCCGACGTCTGCCTCATACCCATAGCTAATGGAACTATCAGAAATTGACAATATATGTCATCCTCTGTGGCGGGCGTATCGATCAGTTTTTGGGTTTTTGATGGCACTCCCTTATTCATCTAGGCCCCATGACGGAGTAGTGGAGGTCTTGCAATTTGTAGCCTGTTTTCATGTAGATAGATTTCTTGTGGTGGGAGAACCTGCTGGTAGCCAGAAATAGATAGTTAGCAGAAGTTACACCCTGTGAAACAAGGACCGTGTCTTGATATACGCCTTACAATAGTCACGCTGGTCCTCCTCCTCAAGCTCCACGAACTCAACATGCAGTTGCTGGATGAATTCCCCGAGGCACAGCGTCTGCCGCACCAGAGAGCACCACCTTCGTAAGGAGGGGGCCATCCGCGCCGGGGACAGTACCTCCTTCGGCACTCTTTGTCGGTCAACGCATCTAAGTCTTCTTTTTGCTGGGACTATATGCTGCGTTAAACTCTTCCAGAACTCTCTACCGGCGCTGTAATCGTCGCTTGGAATAAAATTAGGATCCAATGGCAGGATCATGAGGGTTTTCAGAACATCAGAACACCAGCAAATAATGATCCTTCCACTTGATTATAACTTTATTCCTAGCGACGATTACAGCGTCGGAAGAGAGTCCATGAAGTTTTCAACGCAGTATATAGTCTCAACAAACAGAAGACTTAGATGCGTTGACCGACACAGAGTGCCGAAGAAGGTACTGTCCATCTTCAGACGCATATCATCTATATATATAGTAATGAACGAATGTCAAAAGTCTCAGTTGGACTAGTAGGCCAAGTATATATTAAAAGATAAGTCTCTGGCTGG
>LXGT01000431.1:0-22274 GCA_001640655.1 Endoconidiophora laricicola | reverse complement strand
GATGGTACCTAAAGCACACCCAATCTTTCTGTGCCACGCCGAATCGGATGGACCAATACAGAAGGTGAAGGTGATGCTGCCATCCCATCGAGACCTCGTTGTTATGTTCAGTCCAGACTTCGCCTACGGGGAGAATGGTAACGGGCTAATGTCAACCGTCAAAACCCTAATTCATTCTGTGCCTATACACTGACCGAACATCTTAGCGTTTCTTGCTTCCCATGAACCATTAACATATCATGATGGGGTCCAGGCAGTGACAGTCACTCCTACGCCATACTTCCTACGCCATCCATTGACTATAATACACCATAATATCTTCACCTACGATGCGTATATCAAAATGCTTAAAAAGCTTTACATCATCTACAAGAAGTACGGAGACCCAAGTACCACATGCGAAACAATGAAAGGACTTCTTAGTCAATATTTATAATGAGTCTGTAATATCCATAGGTATAGCAATTCACTATAACTATAACTCTATAATCTACTTAGGACCAAGTGTTATATTTTTTCTTTTATAGATGTCTCGACAAGTCAAAATACACAGTTTAGAAGACTATAAATGCTCGCCAGCAACACGGAGTGTTTAGATATCGTGTCGACCCGAAGCTTCTGTTCATGTGATTTCCTACAATCACTAATAAGTTATATTTCAATAAAATTTTGTGAGGAGACTCGTGATCTCAACGAGCCTTAAACATTAGTTGATTACATTAGCTACTTCCAGGTTTTCAGAAGATTGCCAAAGTGGCGATAGTGGCGGAGGATAGTTTTCTGGTAGCTCAGTACTAGAAGATTGCGATCGTAAAAAAGGTAGCCTACGCTTGAAATTAAAGCTGGCTATTGTCAAATATTGTCACAGCTGAGGAATGACATAAGATGCAAGTATAATAAGTCAAACTTCCATGTCAAAGTCGTACTACCACTTTCGTAGCTCAACCGATTCTCAACCCATCATTATACAAAGGTAGAAAGAAAAAAGATACAAAGTTTGGCCTAGTGCTACTTCGACAAGAGCTTCAAGTGGACAGCGGGAACCAAGACTGTAGTATAAGCGATCACTATTATCAAAGATGCCACCCTAGTGACCTACTGCTATAAGATGGAGGTAGATAATCAGTATCTATTACAGTCAAGACCTTATTAGTACAAGTTGTCGGTGGCCGACTAATTTCTAGTACCGTCATAGTTAATATCTAATCGAGTGAAGAGTTAAAATCTTTTTGGCTTATACAGGAGCCGAAACTCCGGAGCTTAGTGACATGCCCGGCCAACACTTAGATCCTCAACAACTGTTTATGTAATAAATTAAACATATCAGCAAGACACAATACAACTATCTCTTCTTCTACGAGAATTGTAACTTCTTTTTCTTCGACTAACAATTACGACGAGAGCCTTAACAGCGACCCTGAGGGCTTCCTCCCCTGGACGGCGGCGAAAAAGGAGAACATCAGGATGTAAATAGTGTACTATAAAGTTAGCTTTGTGTGCTAGACATGAATAAAACTTGGTCATCTATTAGTATTACTATGTAAGTAGCCGTCTGTTGAACTTTGATACAGCATTGATCGACAATCAGTTGGCAAAAAAAAAAAGTTTATCATGATTTCGAATTCTGTTTTTGGTCGTATAAATACATCCAAGGGAGCATATTGATAAATTTTAGCACATCGTAGTTGATGATAAGGGTTAGTTATGGGTTAATATGATAGAAGTCGTACATATAAAGGGGGTAAGTGGTAGCGGCATAACTGAGCCTTTGATAAAGACGACATTTGGCGATCCGTGCCATTCAAACAAACCATTAAGTAAGCAACTACAAGATTAAGAAATAAAAAGTACAAACAAAAGAATAGGTAGGGAAATATGAGAAAAACGGCCAACCTCGTTCTATAAGCACTAAAGACACTACTTGCAATTTATGCGTTATGTTGAAACAAAGCTTTTTGAAGGAAATATAATAGAAGAGTCAGAGCTTTCTTTTTGCAGAGGTCCTGGCTAGACCGACAAGGACAGGGTCTTTCTTGTAGGGTCTGTAAAGCGGAATATACATAGAACGTAACAACAAAGTCTTGGGGTTGAGTTTCCGACTTTACGCTTTATTATCTAACATGTCAAAAGAAACAATACAATAGCAGAGGATATATAATATTTTCTATTGTTTGATATCATAGAGTCATGTTGAACGAGCGCATGAATCACTATAGACTAGCACTGACAGCGAGGTTATAATTGCTACAGGCAATACAAATATGGAAGCCTGTAACTCCTTTCCCGAAGATACTGTGAGATGCTACAGGTTGCAGTGTAGCAGGACTGGATGAAGCACAAGCTTTGGCCGCCGGTCTGTATGTACAGTCAGTCTAGACTATACTAGTAATAGTGATAGTAAGTCGTACACAGCATATGAAGACCAGCAATACAGAAACGATTTAAATGATCATCTATTACGCTATGAACTTACCATTTCTAATGCATTTTCTAAGTTGCTCTGAGAAAGAGACCAAACTGATCGTCTTCTATATCGTATGTGCTCTTCTATCTCAAGTGCTGGCTCTTGACCGTCTTTTTTCGCTTGTGTACATTCTTCGTCCTTTTGTCCCAGCCCAGTCAGGTTCCTGCCACACCAACCAAAGGACTAGCTTAACATAGCTGGCTTACCCACCACTGAAAAGTTACCTCAAGGGCTAAGAATATTTAGGCCGCACTGGACAATACACAGAATTCGCCCATGAGTTAGTTCTAGGTTATTTTTCGTCCTAGACGTCGATCATCGTTCTGCAACTGTAGTAGGGCCAGCTAGCCATGGTAGTTTCCCTGATTTAGAAAAGAAACTTGGCTGGGCGGCTTTTTGGGTCTTTCTTGTTTTGATTTTCGATTATTCGCATTGGTCAGATATTATCAGTGTTTTTAACTCAGGTTCTACGACTTTATTGCTATTGTTTATCTTATTCCTTTTCGGGTCATTTTGCTGCAGAAAATATCACGATTTGTTTTTCTTCCTCCCCTTGTTTATTTTCAAAAAAGCCGATTTTGCATCTTGGGCCACATCCCTTAAGCAAGCACAAACTATCCCTTATCCTTAAAGAGGCCGTCATTGTCACCCATTGTCATTTGGTATGTTAAGTTGAGGCTTCGCTGCGTCCATCTTGCTCTTTTTTTTTTCTTCCGCTCTGCTTTATTTGAATCCTCGTTTACGGTCTAGTCTAAGTCCATCAAATCGTCTACAACAACAATCAAGCTTATACTTTCTGTTTAGCTAAAACTGACGATTGGACACTCAATATCACTGCTTTGAGCCTGTTTAGGAGAGAAGTAAAAAAAATTACGACAAAAAGCTAGTAAGCTGATGTGTTCCTGGACACAGTTTAGCCCTTACTTTCCAACCTTTATCATCTTTGCGCAGCGTATAGCAACTATAGCTGCATCTGCCTGCATACGAATTCGCTCACATCTACGATAAACAAACTGCGTTCTTTTTTCTTCTTCTTTTCTTTTGATTTCTTACAACACGACCAGATAACGACAATCCATATCATTTGCATCAAACAGCGGCTATCTCTGCCGTTGTCTTTCTATATAAACAAACTGAAAACTAACGAAGCTTCGCAATCCCAACCCAAGATAAACTTTGTTGGCCGGCCTTGTTGTACACACCGCCTTCATCTACGGCTACCTAGACTATTCGAATAATATCCAGCCGGCCCGTCACCGCAAGACCTAAATCCGTTTTTGACTCGACTTCGCCTGATTTTCCCTCTATCTTTTCTTGCTCTTCCACTTGAATCACAACTCACAACGGCAAACCCTCTAATAGTGAGTGTATGCAGACTGTAACTACGGGCGCATTTTTATAAGCTGCTATCACTTGGCCAGCCGACTTTTCTATTTGCGGAACATTCACTACTGCAACAAATACAAGAACATTGACTATGCATACCGATCTGATGTTCCTAAGGTAAGGATTCTCTTCTTTCTATCTTATTAGTATGACCACCTCCTTCTGCCATTTTCATCTTGCAGTGCCTTTCCAGGAACTAGCTCACAAAGTCTGTGGCCCTCCCGCTGCTGCTGCTGCTGCTGCTGCTATTGATATTGGTATTCTCTTGTTCCTCCCCTATGGCCCTACATCCTTCATGTCATCCTTCATATCCTCCAATCAATGCCGTCCCGACAGAAGTATTGTGCTGTGCGTGGTACTTGTTGGTATATCGTCGTTTATATGTTACAACGGCCTGCTAGTGCTGGTCTACACTGCAACTACCTACAGCTGCAACTGAAAATCAACCATTCCCCAACGATCGCATCACATTGGTTGCACCCTTGTTCCTTGTTCATGGTGTTGCTCAGTTCAGCCTATTCTGTTTAGTAGTAGTATATTATGTTTAATCCGCCCAACTTTCTCTGCAATTAGCCGCTAGCAACTTGTTGCTACTACTTACTGAAAAAACCAAGTTACCATTGCTGAATGGAGTGAGTGATGCTTGCGGTTATGAAAAGGTCTCAGGGTGTAAGCCCAAAAAGCTTAGCAAGGTAGAAGAACCAGACCAGACTAGGAAGGCCTAGCTCAAGCACAGCACTATTTAGAACAGACCCTTCAGATCCTCTCACCTTAAGCTGACCTGTTGCTACTCTACATGAGCTTTGTTGCCGAGTGGCCCATTGTTGCTCTGTTTACTTTATTACTTCTTTGGCCACTACTACTGGTAGTACACCAACTTGGCGCTATTACTGCCACTAGCACCATCATTGTATATGCCCCCCCCCCAACCTTCTTTTGTTGTCCTATCCTTCTACCAACAACCATATCTTTTAAATTTTTTTTTATGCTTTTGCTTCGCACAGACTTACCGCATCTGTATACATACCACTAGTATACCAGTTTTGTCTACAACCACTACTCCATGCATGCAGCCTGCCTGCTACTCGTTGGCTTCCCTATTTTTGCTTGGTTCGCCTATCATTTGCCTGTCCTAACGCTCAACCCCTCGGATGTAGTCCTCAAGAATCAACTTATCATATACAACCATCTACGCCTACACAATCCCCCTCCGAAACTTCGACGCCGAGCCCGCTGTTTGATATAGATCCAAATTTTGCCGTGGCGCTCACTGACGAACCCGACCTTGTTTCTGCCGATATTTCTACTGTTGCTGACCACGAACTTGCGCCCGTCTGGACCCCTCGGTTCACAGACGAGTTGCTGACCCTGGAGTCCGCGACAAAGTCTCCTGGCTTCGAGGCCTCTTCGTCTGATTTTACTGCCGCCGCCGCAACATCGGATACAACCACCTGCATACCTATAAGCTCGATAGCATCTTCCGCGCCGCTGCCACTTTCGGCCTCGTTTTCGGCAAAGCGCCGGCTATCCATTAGCACCTTTGCTGCCGAAATTGCATCCCATGCCAATCACTTTACCTCTGAGCCGCAGGTACCTCCCGTCAGACTACCATCCACATCTAGTCCATGGGCACAGTTTGCGACTTTAGCTTCCAATAATACCAACAGTAATAACAATCACCAGAACACAGACAACCACGGCAATACAAGCACTACTAGTTTCGGTTCACATCTTCCGGTCACCCAATCTCCTAGACAAGCAAAACGTGTTTGTGGCAAGTTGAGAATCACCAACGAAGATTCAGAAGAGACAGTTGACGCTGGTGGCACCGATACCACGACAGCACCTACAACTCTTGCTGTCAAGACCAAGTCGGAGGCTGGCATTGAGATCACCCAGACAGCCACTCCACCACCATCCAAGCACAAAGGCCGACGCAAGGTACACGACATTATGCAAAATGACCAGACCTTTGGCTACGCCAACTTTATGAGCGGCACTCAACCGGACCTACCCAGCTTCATACACTCTGGCCAAGACATCCATGGCTATCCGATATCAGCCCCTGTCGGCGGTGGGGCGTCTTTCTGGGATCCAAACATGCCTTTGCCCATGGATATCGACTTTAGTGCCGACGACGTTCAGTTGTTCCAACAGCAACTACAACTTGAACAACAACAACAGCAACAACAACAACAACAACAACAACAACAACAACATGGCCTTCCAAATATGCAGCAGCACTCGCTGCAACAACATCATCAGTATCAGCAGCAACAGCAACAACAACAGTCGCAACAAATGCATATACATCAGCAGCATCAACAACTACAAAGACAATCCCAGCAATCCTTGATGCACAGCTCCCTTCTGTCTAACGACCCTGTCCTCATGAATTATGAATGGAACCCGCAGCCGGACACGCAAATGTTCAACAGCCATGCCATGGCAACAGCATCGTCGTTGTCTCTACCTTTGCCAGCAGGAAGTCCCCAGCAGATGCAGCAACATGCCCGAGAAAATGCATCGGCATCAACTGGCCCAACTAAGCACGAACGGCATTTGGCGGCTAAGCCACCCAAGATTGATACTAGTAGCAGTGGCGTTGGAGTTGGAGCATCTGGAATGGAATCCGCCATATCGCCTGCCTTTTCTCCTCCAATGTCGATAGGTACATATAGCAACATGGCCAATTCACCCGCGGTCAACCCTGGTCTCCTTTACTCCCAGCCTCCCCCAACCCTAGTTGCATCTTCGAGCAGTACAATCACTGCTACTAACGGCTTTTTGTCAATATCGTCTCAGCAGCCTTCGACGCTTGAGAGGTCATCTACTGCGGCCACCAGCGTTGCACTCACGGATCCGCCAGTGCTGGCAGGGAATGGCCCGCTGCACGCACTATCGAGATCTTCTAGTTACAAGGAGAACAATAGTAACGGCAAATCTAGCTGCGGTTCAGGTGGTGCAAAAGGAGGTAAGCCTACGCCGCAGAGAAGCTTAAGTGATGCTCGTAGTAAACGCACCCTAGCTCGACCTGCCACTCTGCCTACACTGGCGCCCGCTGTCCGACCCCAGTCACCAGGCATTAGCGGGTCTGGCGTCAATGCTCCACGGCCACCTATGGCCAGCCGGCCGGCGTCGACTGGTCGCATGTCTCCCGCTAAGACCCATAGACTGGCCCAGCTGGCGTCTATTCCAGAGAAGGCTGCAAATATCCCTCGATCTCGCCCAGCTAGTCCCTCGGTGAAATTTGTCATTGATGCCTTAGGCCGGGCCCACGCCGAGGCCCTTCCTGTACCACCGGTGCAAAGTGCGCCTCGCCGGTTAGCATCGCGGGAGCTAGACCGTCGGTCACGTAGCTATAGTCCAGCTGATCATGATGATTCTTCAAGTGATGATGAACCCATCATTATCCCTAGTCGCAATGGATCGTTTGCTTTACCTGATCCGAAAAAGCCAGTAGGATCCATTTTCAGCCATCATTCCAAGAAACCGGCTAGTGATCGCAGTAGCACTTCTTCTAGCACGCATGTCACATTATCAGATCTCAACAATAATGCTACCCATCACTCTCTAGATAGTGATGTCGCGAATGCTAGCCTGTCGGCTACAACAGGTGGCCCTAGTAAAGAAAAAGCAAGTTCTGGGACTAGAGACGGCGATGCGATGCGCGAACTATTGAAAGTCAGGGAGAGCAGACAGCAAAGATCGATAGAGATGGCAGAAGCAAGGCTTGACACGACTGCAAGTAGTACTGTGCCAACTGGCGCCGCTGTACCTACTACCAAGATCAAGGGCACTTCTACTACGAAGAATGCTGCACCAAAAACCAAAAAAGTCGCGACCAAAAAGAACGCAAAGAAAAATGGCGGTGTCAAACTTAAAGGTGCTGCGTCCGTAATCCAACCACCGAAGACATCCGCTACAGAATGCTCACAGCCTGCAGCAGTTTCGACGGCTTCCGCAGTTTCAGCGGCCACATTGGCCGCAGCAACGTCTGCTGGCGAGACAGATGTCAACAATGCAGCCTCTAATACTTCTCTTGCACGGCCTGAGAACAGAATTCGATGCGTCTGTCACCAAAACAGCGGCGAACTGATGGAAGACATGTTTCTAATCAACTGGTAAGATTTTAACTGGTCATGCATGGTCTGGACCTTGCTCTGAGTTGATTGCATAAGCGAGTAGGCATGCCACTAACACTTGAAGAATTAGCAACACTTGTCGAAATTGGCTGCATGGAACATGTACCAACACGTCAGCCCAGAACCGACCGTCGGTGTATATCTGTGGATTCTGCGTCGCCAATCCAGTACCTCGGAACGGCCAGGCGTCCAAGAAATCGCCGATTATTCCCACCGGTTTCCGGTAGTTCACCTAAACTCGGTGTATACATTACTCAACTATATATGATGCGGCACTGTTCATCTTGATTACGAGTCTTATTTCTCCTTTCTGCTTTTCACCTCTCTTTCATTTGCTTGTTTTGTTTCTTTTTTGGCCAAATCCTGCCACGCATAGCATTAGCATCCGCATCAAATCACTACAGCGACTTGATTGATTTCTACTTCTATGTTTTCTTATGTCTGCCTAACTGGAGTTTTCGTTCAACGGTTGTTATGTCTTAACGTCTTTGTTTCTTTGTTGTTTTATCTGTTGTTGTATACGTAATGTGAAGGGCTCTGGGTGAATTGTCACGAGGGGGCTTGTTACGAGTGACTGGTATAGTGATATGAAGCGATAAGAAAATCGCTGAGAATTTGATGAGGCGGATTTTTATAAAGGTGACATGGAGATTGTATGAATGACGGGGGCAGATAGGAAGTATTAGTACGAAGGATAGCTCCTTTATTAATGACGATTAACATGAACCAAGAACTGTACAACTCCAGCCGAAGATGATTTCTGTGAATACTGTGGCCGAGTGCCATTATAAGGGACAGACTGATAGCTCCGATGGTGGACTCTTTTTTGTATTAATTGGTGGTCTTATACGACGTCTTTACTAGTCTCCGTGGGCCGGCCTGGTCCGACTTCGGAATGGCGGAGTTGTTTGTTGTATCATAGCTGCATTTTTTTGATTGGATGACTCTAAATCACGACTTCAGGGATCAAAACGGTTGACAATCGGTAATGCATTTGCTGCCTTGATATTAATGTTAGAGCAGTGCTATAATTTTGCTTACGGATGTTGTAAAAACGACTTTATAGATAACTAGTAGTTAACTAGCTGACTAACGGAGGTGAAATAATAGCACCATCTGAATGCGTAAATCGGAGCAAGTTGGCGGCCTTTGTTTGCTAGTTTAGACAGCTTGATAGCCCTCGGATTTATGATTTGATGTGATTCAGTGAAAAATATACTTCTTAGGTGGGAGAACAAGGCCGGAGCTGTGGAAAGACAACCACAACCGGACACACTCCGCAAAAAATAAAAATAAAAATAAAACATCTTGACCACTTTTTTTTTTGCTAAGTACAGCTTGTATAGCATCCAGGAGATCCAAAAATAAATTCAAGGAAAACTGTGGATTTCTTTTCAACTTCACATCTTGTTTTCTATAGAACAGCCTTTTGTTTTGATTCATACGAATTCTTCTTTGTTTCTCTCACTAGTACACAAATATCAAATCGCCATGTCCGAGTTCAACATTGTCGTGTTTGGTGGCGACCACAGCGGTCCCGAGGTACGTTGATTTTGATCACTGCAGAAGCAACATCTCAGCGGCTATCGGACCCCCCCCCCCCAATGTTCTGGAGGCTGTTTTAACAATACTGAAGCTTGCTATTATATTCAGATTGACGGATATATGTATACTAACCATCTGTCATCTATCCTCATAGTGTGTTGCCGAGGGTGTCAAGGTACGATAAAAACCCATTTTTCCCATCTCTCGTCTGACGATTTCGATGTCGCTCCTCAATGGCTATTCGGTTATACCAAGCAGCGCATAGCCGTGCGACGATCCTTGCTTCTGCCGACAGAAGCCGGCCCTTAGTTTCTTGCTCTCTAAATTACATCTGCGCTTTGCTATCGTGAGGCTCAATAGCAATGACATATCGGACTAACGTGCCGCCGCTGCGATTGTCTTACTAGGTCCTCAAGGCCCTAGAGGCTGCCCGCCCCATCAAGTTTAACTTGCAGGATCACTTGATGGGAGGTGTAAGTTGCTAATCTGCTCTTTAACGGAACACGTACACCGAGAGTTTCTTCCTGACCGCATCTCCCCATCTTCGCTATAGTGCTCTATCGATACCTACGGCACCCCTCTTACCGACGAGGCCCTGAACGCCGCCAAAGCAGCCGATGCCGTTCTCCTCGGCGCCATTGGCGGTCCCGAATGGGGCACCGGCACCGTCCGCCCCGAGCAGGGAATTCTGCGCATCCGCAAGGAAATGGGCACTTACGGCAACCTGCGTCCCTGCAGCTTTGCCTCCGACGCCCTAATCGAATACTCGCCACTGAAGCCACAGGTATGCAAGGGCACGGACATGCTAATTGTGCGCGAGTTGACGGGCGGGATCTACTTTGGCGACCGTAAAGAGGATACCGGCGATGGCCTGGCCTGGGATACAGAGCCCTACTCCCGTCCTGAGGTCGAGCGTATTGCGCGCCTGGCCGGCTTCCTGGCCCTGCGCCGTGGCGACGCCAATGTCTGGTCGCTGGACAAGGCCAATGTGCTGGCCACCAGTCGTCTTTGGCGCAAGGTCGTTACCGAAGTCTTCGAGAAGGAGTTCCCAACCCTGAAGCTGCAGCACCAGCTGATTGACAGTGCGGCTATGATTCTGGTGAAGAACCCTTCAGCGTTGAATGGCGTTGTGGTCACTAGCAACCTGTTTGGCGATATTATCTCGGACGAGGCTAGTGTTATTCCCGGCTCGATTGGCCTGCTACCTAGTGCCAGTCTCAGTGGCATTCCCGATGGTAATAGCAAATGCAACGGTATATACGAGCCCATACACGGTAAGTTTCCCTTCTCTTTCTTTTCGTTGTCAATTGTTTCCATCAAAACTAAGTTTTATATGCTACAGGTTCTGCTCCAGATATCTCCGGCAAAGGCATTGTCAACCCCATTGGTACCATTCTCTCGGTTGCCATGATGCTGCGCTTTTCACTGAATCTGGCCAACGAGGCTGACGCTGTCGAGGAAGCCGTAAAGCGTGCCTTGGATAGCGGTATCCGCACCAAAGACCTGGGCGGCTCTGTTGGAACAAAGGAGATGGGTGACGCTATTGTTGCTGAGCTGGCCAAAATTCTGTCCTAGTAAATCCGCATACTAGATATAGAGAGAAGCAATATTGAGGCTGAAGACACGTGCAAGAGGAAGTCACTACTAGCAAATATTGAAAGTAAAGAAGCACACGAGAAGGTGATAGACGACGCCAGGTTTTCTCTGTATTTTACTTTTCCGCTGCCAAACAAGGCGTGTGTACTTTACCTGTTATGAGATACTATTTACTACTGCCATTACATACACTACTATATGTTCAAGTCCTTGATATAAAAGTGGAATCTTATATTGAAATAACTGTTTTAATACCAATGTCTAGAACCAAACCTTGCTAATGTCGAAGAAAAAAGACTAAACGACAGAGAAAGGAACAGATGATAAGGAAGTTATAATTGAATGAGAGTGAAGAAGTGAAGATACAAAAAAAGAAGATAGATATACTGAATCAAGGAATGTAGGAAGAAGAAGAAGAAGAAACAAGACAAAGATAAGAAAATGAGGGTTTGAGGGCGCGCAGACTAAGATTTAGCCGCGAGGAATTAAGGGTGTGAGCAAGAGAGGAAACATCAACAAACAAACAGGCAGCGAGTTGGGCTTTATCAGAAGGCACCGAAATAGCAATAACGCGAAGAAAAAAAAGGATGTAGAGCAAAAGCAGATAATGGCAAGCAAGGAAACTACTCGTTTTCAGAGAGATTAAATGGCATAGTCCAGCCGAGGCAAACCTCAGCTTTGGAGACCAGGCTTTGCTTTTTTCATGCTACCTTTTATATTCTATCCCGAGATGGAAGTTCGTCAGCATCTTTCACTAGACTTTTGATTTAGCTTTTATCACAATATTTGATATCGTCATATTGACAGCATGACAGGCTCTCAGTCTGTTGGATCAAGATGGGATTTATTCCCTTTCTACACAAGAACTGTAGCTAGGATGCTGGCAACAAGCATGAAGAGAGCTGGCTTGAGGGAGCCGGTAGAGCTAGCAATGCTGGATGAACCGGTGTGTGAAGAAGACGAAGCAGCGCTAACAGAAGACGAAGCAGCAGACGATGTAGTGTCCGAAGCAGTGCTTGAGGTGACAGAGGCAGAACCAGATGCTGAAATCGTGGCAGCCGACGCCGATGTGGTTTCCGAGGCGTCACGCTTGTGGCGCCAGCTATCATCACCACCACCATAGCCCCATGCTGAAGACGACGCGGCAGTTTGTGTCACAAACGTAGTGCTCAAAGGTGTAATAACAGCCCACGACGTCTTGTCAAAGTCAGTCTCGCTGCCATAGAATGTGGTAGTCACTGTCTTGACTACGACCGGCGCCGTGCTCGTCAACACGTAGCTACCCCAACCACCAGTAGCCGTAGCTGTCACAGTCTCCGTCACGGTCGACGAATCGTATACAGTGTACGTAGTCGACTTGGCATAGGTCAATGTGGACGTAGCGGTAGAGAATACAGTGGCCACGGCAGAGCCGGCATGCGTGGTGGTTGTGGCGACCAGGCAGGTGGTTGTAGTGACAATATCGGTTGACACGGTCACGGTGGTTCCGACGGAGATGTAGGTGGTGACTGTGGTGGGCACGGAAGTCTTCGCAGTGGATAGGTGCGTAGCGGTCAGGGTGACAGTGCTGCTGTTGCCGCCCTCTGTGACAGTTGTCGGCACGATAGAGGTCTCGAAGGTTGTACCTTCGATAGTCACCGTAGCGGTGGCGCCGGGGCCGGACTCGGTTACAATGACAGTGCTGCCGATAGTAGTCAAGCCGGTCTCAATAGCGGTTTGGGTTACGGTCACTGTGCTGCCGTTGCCACCCTGAGTGACAGTGATGTCAGCAACGGAGGTCACGAGCGTAGTTCCGCTGACAGTTTCAGTGGCAGTTACATCAGCACCGGGTCCTGTAACCACCACGGTGCTGCCGATGGTAGTGAAGCCAGTCTCAATAGCGGTTTGGGTCAAGGTCACTGTGCTGCCGTTGCCACCCTGAGTGACAGTGATGTCAGCAACGGAGGTCACGAGCGTAGTTCCGCTGACAGTTTCAGTGGCAGTTACATCAGCACCGGGTCCTGTAACCACCACGGTGCTGCCGATGGTAGTGAAGCCAGTCTCGATAGCGGTTTGGGTCAAGGTCACTGTGCTGCCGTTGCCACCCTGAGTGACAGTGATGTCAGCAACGGAGGTCACGAGCGTAGTTCCGCTGACAGTTTCAGTGGCAGTGACGTCAGCTCCAGGTCCAGTGACGATCACAGTGTTGTCAATAACGGTTATATCGGTTGACAGGGCGGTCTGAGTCAGGGTAACGGTGTTTCCGTTTCCACCTTCAGTGATAGTGACGGCCGCAGTGGAAGTCAGGTATGTAGTTTCATCCACGGTCTCAATGGAAGTAACATCTGCGCCAGGCTTAGTAACCGTGACAGTCTCGCCAACACTGGTAACAATGGTCTGCAGAGCAGTTTGGGTGAGCGTTACGGTCTCACCGCCAATCAGCGTGGTCTTCGTAACGGCCACAGAGTCGGTTAGCGTGGTGTAGGAGACGGCAGAGGCGGTGGCAGTGACGTCAGGACCCTCCGAAGTTACCAGAATAGTGTGAGGCACGGTCAGCACCTGAGTGATCTGTTGTACAAAGGTGGTGGTTATAGTTTCGCCAGCAATCACAGTAGTGGAAGTAACAGTGTCCTCAGCGGTTTGGGTGACAGTGTCAAATTGGTTGACGACATTGGTCACATCAGGGCCTTCGGAGGTCACCAACACGGTGTGGGGGATGGTTATAACTTCGGTGATCTGCTGAACAAATGTAGTCAAGATAGTCTCGCCGGCGACAACAGTGGTGGACGTCACGGTATCCTCGGCGGTCTGCGTAATGGTATCGAACTGACTAACCACGGAAGTCACATCGGGGCTATCTGAGGTGATGACGACGGTGTGTGGGATAGTAGTCTCGACGGTCACGTGGTCAAAGAAGGTGGTGTACACTGTCTCGCCGTTCTCAACAGTGTAGCTAGTCACTGCTACGTCTTGGGTCAGAGTCACGGTATCAAACTCGCTGACAACGGAGGTCACATCAGGGCTATCCGAGGTAACAACCACGGTATATGGGATGGTAACGACAGCGGTTGAGTAGTCGTAGATAGTAGTGAAAACGGTTACGCCATCAACGACAGTGGTTTCTACAACGGGTATCTCCTCCGTCGACGTCACAGTCTGCCACTGGGTCACGCCCTCGGTGACATCAGGGCCCTGGCTGGTCACCACGCTAGTGACGGGCACAGTCAGAGTTACTGTGGTGTAGTCAGTCCAGGTAGTGTATGAGGTCGAGCCGTTCAGAGCCCGAGTCGACGTAACAAGCACCGGCTGGGTCTCGGTGACAGTGGCCCAGGAGGTGACGGCCTCAGTGACATCTGGGCCTTGGCTGGTCACCACGCTAGTCACCGGAACTTCGGTCACGATGGTCGAAGTTACCTGGTAGGTAGCAGTGACAGTGCTTCCGTTAACCAAAATGGTCTCGACTACGGGCACCGTGCTAGTGTATGTAGTCAAGACAGTGTCAAAGGCGGTAAAGCCGGTAACATCGGCAGCCGTAATGGTCTCATACAGGGTGGTGGGCACCTTGGTAACGACGGCTGAGGTGGTGGTAAAGGTGTTGGTCACCGTCGAGCCGCCCTCAGTAATAGTTTCAGTGACGGGGCAGACCGTGGTCTACATAGTCCTCCAAAGTCAGCAACTAGTTTATCTCGTTGATTCTCGGGGGCTTGGAGATAAGATAGGAAACTCACATATGTGATGTCAACTTCGGTAGTGGTGCCGACAGTAGTATCGGCGCCGCTCACAGTTACGGTCTGGCCAGCGCACTCGCCGCCACACTCTTCAGTGACAGTAATAGTCGAGGTGGTCAATGTGGTCAGAACCTTGGTACTGTAGTGATGAAACGGTTAGCTGACTATATCTGCTCACATAGTCTTTATTTCATGTAAACTTACGTTCCGCCAGTAGTCACCGTCGACGTAATGGGGCAAACAGTAGTAGTCTCATAAGTCGTAGCCGTGCGAATCGAGGTAGTATCGCCAGAACCAGAGCCCCAACCCGATCCAGAACCCGATCCTGAGCCTGAACCCCAACTAGAGCCTGATCCGGATCCCCGACTACCTGCCGAAGCGACAGATGCCAGGCCGAGAAGGCTAAAAGAGGGCTTCATAACGAATAACTTCTTTAATCGAGGAACAAGAAAAAAGAAAAAACAAGATTGAACAAAAACGAGAGACTGCGAACGAAGGAATTACCAAAGCTCGCTATACTGTGCTTGATGCAGGTGGCGAAGAGAAGAAGAACAGGAGAAGAGATGGTAGAAACAGAGGGAATCTCTGACGAGGTCTTATACTCTCCCATCTGAGGCGGTGCTTTTTCCTTTGTTGTAAACAAACATGCCTTCTTCAATCTCTTGTTCGGGGTGAGAAAGATACCAAAGTATAGTTCGATGAGACGAGTCGGGCTTCTCAGCTACTCCGCCAAACTTCAGCTGCGCGCCATCGTTCATCTAGCGTTAATACGAGCTGCAGACCATGACATATGCGTCTTTCCTATTTACCCGGACGAGCATATCGAGATAAAGTGCGCTATAGAGACAGCTGCTGTAGGTGCTGTTGGGTTCTTGTTTCGTACAGAAGAAAACTATGTCGTACTACAAAAAACGCAGTGTGTGATATCGGCCTAGGCATCTGGCCCCAGGCTCGTATACCACGTCACATTCGATTTGAAGACACCAAAGCTGCATGTTCGTTTTCTTTTTGGTTTCTTTTCTCTCTGCGTCATGCACGCCCACAACGCCAATGTGAAGGTGGAGTTTTTCTCAACGCCAACAAGTACTGTGCTGGTCGTAGAAGTTTACAAGAACAACTTTGAGAGAATATCGCCTGCATCTTTGTACTACTTCGGGCAGAAGATTATGATGCCATTCTTTTGGAAATATTCCATTTCTTCCTCATTTTCCGTGCACTTTTGTGCTTCTCAGGAAGGAGGAACTGGGCTGCTTACTCTTACTCCATAAATTACATGATTCATTGACGCTGTGCGTTCAGCCATGGAACCCATTGAAACGAAATGAGCACAGAAAAGAACTGAAAAAACAAATACTAAAATTTTTTTATACTAATCTATTCCCGGATGAGTGATATATCCGTAGTGACTAAGACGATTTTTTATGTTCTTTCTGCGTACGTCTACTTTTCCCTGTATGCTCTTTTGATTTAGTTGCTGGTCTATAATAACAACAAAAGACGCTAAATATAATCAGATACGAAGCAGGACAAAACAGAAAAGTTTCCGAGTAGCTTTGTGATTGTTGTCAAACTGTTGTCGTTGGCTTTTGTGTTACTAGCCAAGACTCGTCCAACTAACCCTGATTTGCCCGAGAACCCTACGGTGGATATATTTGTAGTACTAGTACCCTATAATCTTTATGTTTCTTTTATCAATGCTTCAGATTACAAGCTTTATTTAAGATTTACTAATTAATCGACGAACGGGTAGGGACGTAACCACTCAAAAAAAGTGCTATCCTTCACAGCAACTACACAAATTAAATTGTGTCAATCTCGAGGACTTGGAGTAACCCTTATGCCGTAACCCATACCTTTTATACACGACATTGCGGTATCAAGCACTATCAGTACATATACAATATATGCTGTGTTCTAAAGCCACGAACTATTGTTATTAGTTGGTCCACGATACGATAGAACTAAGCCACGGCTTGTTGATGTGTCTATAAGGAAGCATACAGGCCACACATCATGTATTCATGGGAGCCCTCATGAGGCAAAAAAAAGCAGGGTGTTACTCTCGTACTTACTGTGACAACAGATTCAAGCCTCACCTGAGTATGCAAAGTAGTATCGAAAGAACTAGAAGAAGAAAGGCAACCAAAAGAGGCGTTTCTGGAGAGGTACCGTTCGTTATGTGCGGATAGATATCGGCAAGCCTAAGTCTGCATAATGGTGCGAGAAGTTGCCGTCATTTTAATGATGTTGGTTGTAAATATAGTTATTTTCTTCAGCTACTCAAAGATAGGCCAGCTAACAGCGCCACCGAAGTTTTAGTTTACGGTTATTCGTAATGGAACAAAAGTATACTGGGTGTATTTTTCTGGGCCTGTTCTAGATTTGCTTATTATAAAAAAAAAGAAACACATATATGGCGCTTATATTAGAAATAGAGACAATCCCGGCGATCTAGTGCATAATTTAGTAGTATACTTACTTAGGAAGATGAACATGAACAGAAAAAAAATAATCAAAAGTAGAGGATATACAAGCAGATGAACTCACAATAGGAACGGTAGATGATCGCTAATTCTCATACCGTTGATAATTTAGGCGCTAAGTCGGAGACAATCACAAACAATGTAAGTCAAACCTAGAAGATAAAAAAAAGTCTTTCTGTCAAGAGCAGATCTCGCCTCCTCCTTGTTCTTCTTCTTCTCTCACATTCATATATCGTGAACAACATTATAGTATCTAGTATTATTTGGTCGTACTATTGTTTCTGCAAGGTATTTGGTGGCTTTTTATCTATTATTACTACTAACTACTGATTATATCTTGACTAGCATTTCATAGTAGCACTAGCGGCCAGAATTATATTTAGGAAACACAGCGTCAGAAGTATAACTAAGACTGCCTACATATACGGGCCGTGTTTTTGTTCAACCATGAAAAAAAGAGAAGGTCTGTCTTTATTTAAGTGTATGTGTGTTTGTCTTCGTGTCATGTAGGAATCAGACCAACTGCAAAAAAACTAGTTTTGCTATATTACAATATGTACATCTCGGTGTTTCATTTCAATTTGCGTTTTCTTTCCGAGCTTCAAGGCTTTTGATGCTACACGACAGATTATCTACAAAGAAAAAGGATAATTACACGCGATGTTTCACAGAATCATGGTACGAAGAGGTATACAGCAGTGATGCTCAAAAGACGCGAGGGTATTTTGAGCTTGTTCTCGTGTATTTATACAATAGAAAAAAGGCAACAACTGGGTATAGATCGGAATGTCTAGAGAGTAAAAAAAATGTTATTTGGTTTTTTTTTATGTATTTCCCACACTGGGCTTCGTCTGCAGCGATAGCGTAAAAGCATTGTCACCAGCTTAAACTTCCTTGTTACCAGAAGTAGAGACGCATAGTCAGATTGGTTCGATACGCCGCTTTTAGTTTTCTCTTGGCAATGGCGTAGAAGCACTGTTGCCGACGAGTAGTCAAATGATATGAAGATATAATCGTTCGAAAGAGAAAGAAACCGTTTTGGTTAAAATAAAATTTTGAAGGGGGGGGGGGGTTCCTTGTGTTTGGTTGTATTTGGTGCCAGCCCAATGAATGGTTCAGGGGAACAGGAGAATGGAAATGGAAGAAAGGAATATTCGAAAGATTGTGTCTTTACGTCTTGAGTAACTCTTAAAGAAAATAAAGATGTTCATGAATTAACTTGTACAATCTCAGTTACTCGGGACGAGTAAGAGAGAGACGGCACTGTATAAGGTCATTATTGAGGGGGTTTAGCAGGTTGCTTTTAGGGATTATTAGTAAGCCACAGACCAGATAAATACATAGACAAAGACTTCTCTTAAAGCATGCCGAGTTTCTGCATATATCCGATCTAGGCTCGTGCCTCGTTCGGGAAAGAAAAAGAAGCGATATCCGTAACCATTCAGGGAGGGGCATATCTCGTGATAATATAGAAAAAAAATTAAGGAAAATATAAGAAAAGTAAAGAGCGTAAAGAAGAAGAAAAATCGAAAAAAATCGCACTTGAAGGAATGGAGCTCTCAGGGTTGGGACTGAAAGGACGAATGATAAAGATTTCGTTGTTGTGTTTGTTGGTTCATCTCGAATTTTGTGGTTTCTGGGGGGAGAAGAAGATGAAGAGATTCTTTCTTGTTTTGATATTGCCAGCCACATCAGCATCCATGGTAAAAATGCTTCAGACAAAGGAGATTTAGCAGTTGCTCTCTTATTGAATATGTGACCCTGTTCTAAGCACGCTTCGACAAGGGCAAGATCTTGCCAAAGCCGCGATCACACTCCTCACGGCGAGCAGCGCCATCGCCAGCTGCGGTCTCGTTGTTTTGAAGTCCGTTGACAGGTGGTGCACCATAGATACGCATCAGTCCATACATAACGAAGCTGCTCAGAATGCTCATGCACAGGATACCAACCATGGTCAGGTTACTACGGCGGTACTTGTGCGGTCCGGCCACGGCATCTGCTGGCCAGCCCGTGTACAGGCCATAGGTTGTCGTGATGCTACCCAGATTGCCCAAACCAGATACAATAGCTGTTGCAGCAGCGACGCCAACGTCTCCGTGGCGCTTCTGAAAGATTTGAGAGGTCCACGCCATGCAAATGGGCACCGTCGGTCCCAAGCCAAAGCCGACCATCAGTAAGCCGCCATACCGTGCCCAGTCATTTCGAAGAGCAAACGTCGTAGTCAGCAGGCCGGCAATTTGCACACAGGCAGCAGCAGCGAAGAAAAAGGGCCGACGTGAAGCGAAGCGGTCTGACATAGGGACTACGAGCAGGATAGCGATGAGATCCATGATCCAGACAGGCGCGGAAAGCAGCGATATGGTGATGCCGCTAGCCTCAGGGCGAATCGACCCTATGATCAGCGAGCAGTACAGCTGCGTGCCAATACCAACGCCAACCACGCCAAAATACATGAACAGGAGCGGCCACAAGCGCCAGTCGATCAGCACGAGACCAAGATCCCGCATCGTCCACGGCCGCGAATGGTACACGCGCTTCAAGTCTTCGTAGTGAATCAGAGCATCGCGGCCCGTCAGAACTTCGGGTGTTGCCGGTAGGAACCGATTAAAGCCACTCTTAGAACGCATCTGACCTGGCACCAACGGCCGATCAGGCAACCACCAAAGCAGTGAAAACCCCAGCACTACTGTCACAACGCCCCATATTAGGAACATCCACTGGAAACCAACCAGACCACCAGTTCCATCCATTAGCTGAAAGCCGGCAGAGACCAGGCCAACGACGGCAGCCGACAGCTGAGCAGCAGTGTAATACATGCCGATACGCTTGCCACTACGAGACGGTGGGTAGAACAGAGTAAGATAGAACGCCATTCCAGGCCACATGCCGGCAGTCACAACACCGAGAAGGAAACGCAGAAGCTTCAGACTCCAAGCACTTTTTACAGCAGCGAAGCAAGCACCGATGATACCAGTGGCAATGACGATGCGGGCCATCCACACGCGCGGGCTAAGGCGCGTCATGACGAGGTTCGAGGGGAAGTCGAATACAACATAAGCAACATAGAAAAGCGCCAGGGCCGTCGAGGTGTCCTTGGAAGTTAGGCCGAGCACGGTCATCAGATCGTGGCCGACATCCTCATTCATGGTCTGGGCAATGCCGATGTTGGAGCGGATTGCAGAGCACAAAAAATATAGACACCAGAAGGCTATTGTTAAGTTAGTAACCATAAAAGCTAACAGAGATATATAAGTCAATGAAACTCACCTGGGATGATGCGCCAGTCGAGCTTTTTATAGACGGCTTCTATCTCCTCGACAGTGTATTCGACCGTGGGTGCTTCAGAAGCTGCCGAGTCTGTGCCGGCCCGATCGACCGCGGATACAAGCTGGTCAGCATCTTTGGCAAAAGTGGCAGGATCACCTTGGCCTTGAGGATGAGACGATGACATGTGTAATGGTTATTAGAAGGTATTGCGATGCTTCGATGATTCGATGATCCAATGTAATACAACCTCGTTCTTCTCCAGGAAGAAGACTCTTTGATCCTGATAGCAACGAAGTGAAACGAAACAAGGCCAGAACAAAAGCCCAGAAGAATACACTAACGATAAAATCGAAAGATGAGCGCCACAAATTTTGACAGCAATTGCTGTGAAGAAAAAGAGAAGCGAAGAGGTAGATCTTAAACTACGCTAAGCGAGATAGCTCCGCCTATGATTTTTTTTTCCTCGATTTTTTCTCTCAACTGGAGCTCTAACTATACCGATCGACCAACTAGCCATCTTATCTTATCTTATCACTTACAAAGTAGCAATAACCTCTAGCTTATTCTAAGCGGAGCCCCGCTGCTGCTAGCTTGCAGCACAAATAAGAACAAAAAGATTTCCACCACCAAAAGCTAGTCTTAACCCTCTACGAACTACGCTTCTTTAGATCTAATAACGGTCCCGCCAAATTAGCCACTCGTTCAAGGCATTTTCTCTTGAGTCGACTGGGATTGGAATGAAAATTATTTCAGATTTGTATTATATTGTATTGTAAATAGTTAACGTCTACTGGAACAACCCTAACGAAGCGGGGGAAAGGCGCTCGTTATTTCAAATTTGCTAAAATTTGCGAAGAACATAGTTGATCTACTATATGTGCTACTATATCAACGTTAACTATTTACAATACAATGCTACTATATCATAGCAGCCGCCCGTAATCCCGCTACTTCAAACTTTCGACATACAGAGTACGTCAACTCCCACTTATTGTATGCTTCCATGTAGCCAACTATTTAACAACAATCTTATCGTGTACTCAAAACTGACCATGGCATACAGTATGTCTATGTTTTGCATCAATATTAACTGTGATTGTATATATTTAACAACTACTGAAATCACAGAGATTATACGACGCCAGACTAGCCACCAGACAGATATCATGACTACCCATAAGCCAGCCACCCAAGCTTCAGCAAAGCCCGAAGACTTATTATATATGTGTGTGTATAGTTAGTTAATGTCTACCTGCATTGCTACGCAATCAAACGACTCTAGATCAGTCATTAGACAGAGCTTAGAAGCATTCAGCTAAGGCTCCCCCTTTAGAGCAGAAGCTCGATTATCTTTCTAAAACCCAGAGCAATGAAAACCGCAATAAAGTGACCTTCCAATTTCTGTTGATCTCGCATCTAAGGTCTGTAGCACAACGTAAAAAATTAAAAACGATATAAAAAAATAAAGAGCTTTTAAAAGAATACAATAAGAAGTCAATACAAACAGAGACTAAGAAACACCAAAAGCAAGCCCCGCCCGATAGCGCCATGACCGAGAGGTTGTCAGTAGCTTCTTAACAAAGGCCTCACTCATTCTTTTCTTCGTGTTACCAACACAGCACCAAGGATGCCAAGGAGTCTTGGGTTGTCCGCAGTCTGGGACTTCGCAACTATTGACTGA